>JBBPBX010024284.1:0-25907 GCA_038048925.1 Garcialebias charrua | reverse complement strand
TGTATGTAATGTATGTATGTATGTATGTATGTATGTATGTATGTATGTATGTATGTATGTATGTATGTATGTATGTATGTATGTATGTATGTATGTATGTATGTATGTATGTATGTATGTATGTATGTATGTATGTATGTATTATGTATGTATGTATGTATGTATGTATGTATGTATGTATGTATGTATGTATGTATGTATGTATGTATGTATGTATGTATGTATGTATGTATGTATGTATGTATGTATGTATGTATGTATGTATGTATGTATATATGGGAGGGAGTGGTGGCACAGAGGTTAAGAAGGTGAGCTTGTGATCGGAAGATCGTTGGTTCAAGCCCCGGTTGGTTCAAGCCCCGGTACCGACAACATCAAAAATTTGGGTGGGATGAGTGAAGCAGTCACACCTGTCTCCACCCTCATTTGCCCCACTCTGGGCCCTTGAGCAAGGCCCTTAACCCACACCATCTATTCCCCCGGGAACCCCAGATATCAGCTCTCTGCTCCACACAGAGGGCTGTGGTAGCTCGGTTGTCTGTGGTTGTGTCAGGAAAGGCATCCGGCATAAAAACAATTGCCAAGTCTTCGTGCGACTAGTTCGCTGTGGTGACCCTTATGACGGGAGAAGCCGAAAGAAGAAAAAAATATTATATATACAAAGATATATGTATATATATATAGTGCTTTTAACCTGAAAACTTCCTTTGCTTTTTGTGTTTATTTGTTTTTTGCATTAAAGTTTAAACAAAACACACAAACAATAAGATTAAAAACAAGAAATAAAATCATGGTCTGTGTGTTTTGTGTTGTTTATGGTAACATTCTATGTTTATTATCGTTAGACTTATTCCCTTTGGTATTTGTTTCATATAGATTTGTATGTGTTGTACTTGTTTTATTCCATTTTTCCTGTGCCACAAGTTTACTCATCCAGCTCTTCCCCTCAGTTAATTATCCTCACTCGTTCCTCATTAATTTTATTGCTCCTACTTGTTGTAGTTCTTCCATTTAAACTCTGTTTTTGCCCGCACTAATCATATAGTCATTGTAATGCCTTTACAGTTCTTCCCAAGTTATTTTTTAAATGTTTTTGTAGTTGTTGCTGCCACTTTTATTTATTTTTCCTTAATAAATCTGCATGTTTTGCACTTCCTTTGTCTTCATTCATGGTTTTGACTTTACTACTGTAGAATGCAACAATATTTAGATTGTTGATGTTATTAACAAGTCAAATACTACAGTACAGTAGTTTGCTTTCATTTGAAAACAAAAATGTGAATAAAGCTAAGTTGTGAAATCTAAAAAAAGCTAAGTCTGGTCCCCTGGACATTCAAAAAACAAAATAAAACAAAGCAAAAAATAATAATAATAACTGTATAATTTTGTTTTGTTTTGTTTTTTGAATGTCCAGAGGACCAGACATAGCTTTTTTAGAATTTTCTACCTGGATTACTGAGCATGCATCAGGGTAAGTTTTAAAATATTATTGTCCAGGACTATAGATATACTGTAGTGGCTTTCTCAAAGCAAGAGCTCTTGGAACTGGGAATGAGTTTGTTGTGGCTCCTCAGACTGATGAAGTAATTTGGATGAAGGACAAAAACGTAAAAAATAAATAAATAAATAAAAGGTAGAAACCATTCAGAGGATCTGACTTGACGTTCTTGGAATTAAATACATTGTGTATCAGTCAATAGTATAAGTTTGAAAACGTACAATTAATCTAATATCAAAACACAAAAACAAATAACAATTAAAGATAACTGACTTCAAATTAAGAAAAATGCATGGGCATCTGTGGCTGCTAGAATTTAATTTTAAAACTAGAATAAAATGCACGGAGTTAGAAGTGGGCCTTATTCTGTAAAAATGCTCTGTTAATAACTTAAACCAATAAAATTACTAAGTATTTTTTTTATATGAGAGAAATATTGACAGTCTATAATTTTGACAAACAAAGATGAACTTGTGTGGGGTTTAGGGTCTTCAGGAGAGTGAATTTAGTATATTATGTTATTATTGTACCATCCTGAAAGCTATTTCAAAAACAAAACTAGACCATAGTACACTTTGTTTAAACCAGGGGGAAAAAGTTGATATTGCATCAGTTTTACCACTTTTCCCATTCCCAATCAGGGTCAATAAAACTAACACTTCACTCTGTCAGTGTTTCCAAGCTGTTGGAAATTCAAGCTCTGGCATTTTCTACGCTGAAAGTAATGTTCCCGCAGATAAACATGCCCGTCAGATAGCTTATCGAAGCAAAACATGGCACTTACTTGTACTTTTGATTGCACGCTCCCTGCAGGTGTTTCCTCAGGTCATACACCAACCAAACAAATGTTGAGGAAAATAGTTGTAGGAGCAAACAGAAAAGCAATGTAAACACACACACACACACAGGGTTATGATTTTTTTTGTTTGTCGCCCAAAAGCAATTTTCATCTTCTGTTTGGTAAATGCAACATTGAAGTCACTCAAGTGATACCTTGCTGACTCAGCTTTATTTCTCTGCCTGTAGCTGTGTGTGTGTGTGTGTGTGTGTGTGTGTGTGTGTATTGTGTGTGTGTGTGTGTGCGTGTGTTTGTGTGTGTGTGTGTGTGTGGTATAGTCATATGGATGAGTATTAATATTCTACAAGTTGATGTGTCTGCTCCTGCCTTGTGGGTATCAAAGTGCATCAAAGTACAGAGCTCCCTGAGAAGGTTGCTGCTTTAGTTCCTTTAAACAACAAAATCAAGTCGTCAGCAAAAATGTGTTTGCTTTTTTTAAAACTTTTTTTTAGCTTCATTGAACACTGAAATAATGTAGTATACTTCAAACTGTGCCAAAAAAAAAAAAAAAAGCAAATAAAAGCACAACATATCCCTTAGAGTTGCATTCAGGCCAAAAAAGTCAGACCCTGTTACAATCTCAAGCAACCCAGATTTGTATGAGACCCGGAACGAGGCAGACACAAGGAGATACAAATGACAGTGTTTATTATTTACAGTGAGTATTACTTGGAGCTTCTCTGCAACTCCTGAAAGAGGGGGGGAAGATGGTCAGAGAGAGTTTTCACAGGAGCACTGGTAATGAAAGATGTTGTTGCTTTTTCTCTTACAGGTTTGAAGAGTGATGTTGGGTCCAATCCTCCAATCCTAGGAGAGTTTGCAGAGAGGGAACAGGAACAGGATCCAGAGGGATGTGGAAGGCAGGCTGAGGCAACTGATGGAAACAGGGCACGAGGGGAACATGATGGGTCACAAGGAGAACCAGATCAGAGCACGAGAAGAATCCAAACGGGTCACAATGAGAACCAGGTTAGAGCACGAGAATAATCAAAACGGGTCACGATGAGAACCAGGTTAGAGCACGAGGAGAATCCAAACAGGTCACGATGAGAATCAGGTTAGAGCGCAAGGAGAATCCAAACAGGTCACGATGAGAATCAGGTTAGAGCGCAAGGAGAATCCAAACAGGTCACGATGAGAACCAGGTCAGAGCGCAAGGAGAATCCAAACGGGTGACGATGAGAATCAGGTTAGAGCGCAAGGAGAATCCAAACAGGTGACGATGAGAACCAGGTCAGAGCGCAAGGAGAATCCAAACGGGTGACGATGAGAACCAGGTTAGAGCACGAGAATAATCCAAACAGGTCACGATGAGAACCAGGTCAGAGCACAAGGAGAATCCAAACAGGTCACGATGAGAACCAGGTCAGAGCGCAAGGAGAATCCAAACAGGTCACGATGAGAACCAGGTTAGAGCGCAAGGAGAATCCAAACAGGTCACGATGAGAACCAGGTTAGAGCACGAGGAGAATCCAAACAGGTCATGATGAGAACCAGGTTAGAGCACGAGGAGAATCCAAACAGGTCACGATGAGAACCAGGTCAGAGCGCAAGGAGAATCCAAACAGGTCACGATGAGAACCAGGTTAGAGCGCAAGGAGAATCCAAACAGGTCACGATGAGAACCAGGTTAGAGCACGAGGAGAATCCAAACAGGTCACGATGAGAACCAGGTCAGAGCGCAAGGAGAATCCAAACGGGTCACGATGAGAACCAAGTCAGAGCGCAAGGAGAATCCAAACGGGTCACGATGAGAACCAGGTTAGAGCGCAAGGAGAATCCAAACAGGTCACGATGAGAACCAGGTTAGAGCACGAGGAGAATCCAAACAGGTCATGATGAGAACCAGGTTAGAGCACGAGGAGAATCCAAACAGGTCATGATGAGAACCAGGTCAGAGCACAAGGAGAATCCAAACAGGTCACGATGAGAACCAGGTCAGAGCACAAGGAGAATCCAAACGGGTCACGATGAGAACCAGGTTAGAGCACGAGGAGAATCCAAACAGGTCACGATGAGAACCAGGTCAGAGCACAAGGAGAATCCAAACGGGTCACGATGAGAACCAGGTCAGAGCACAAGGAGAATCCAAACGGGTCACGATGAGAACCAGATCAGAGCACGAGAAGAACCAAAACGGGTCACGATGAGAACCAGGTCAGAGCGCAAGGAGAATCCAAACAGGTCACGATGAGAACCAGGTCAGAGCGCAAGGAGAATCCAAACGGGTGACGATGAGAACCAGATCAGAGCACGAGAAGAATCAAAACGGGTCACGATGAGAACCAGGTTAGAGCACGAGGAGAATCCAAACAGGTCACGATGAGAACCAGGTCAGAGCACAAGGAGAATCCAAACGGGTCACGATGAGAACCAGGTCAGAGCGCAAGGAGAATCCAAACGTGTGACGATGAGAACCAGGTCAGAGCACGAGAAGAATCCAAACGGGTCACGATGAGAACCAGGTTAGAGCGCAAGGAGAATCCAAACAGGTCACGATGAGAACCAGGTTAGAGCGCAAGGAGAATCCAAACAGGTCACGATGAGAACCAGGTCAGAGCGCAAGGAGAATCCAAACAGGTCACGATGAGAACCAGGTTAGAGCGCAAGGAGAATCCAAACAGGTCACGATGAGAACCAGGTTAGAGCACGAGGAGAATCCAAACAGGTCATGATGAGAACCAGGTTAGAGCACGAGGAGAATCCAAACAGGTCATGATGAGAACCAGGTTAGAGCACAAGGAGAATCCAAACAGGTCACGATGAGAACCAGGTTAGAGCGCAAGGAGAATCCAAACAGGTCACGATGAGAACCAGGTTAGAGCACGAGGAGAATCCAAACAGGTCACGATGAGAACCAGGTCAGAGCGCAAGGAGAATCCAAACGGGTCACGATGAGAACCAAGTCAGAGCGCAAGGAGAATCCAAACGGGTCACGATGAGAACCAGGTTAGAGCGCAAGGAGAATCCAAACAGGTCACGATGAGAACCAGGTTAGAGCACGAGGAGAATCCAAACAGGTCATGATGAGAACCAGGTTAGAGCACGAGGAGAATCCAAACAGGTCATGATGAGAACCAGGTCAGAGCACAAGGAGAATCCAAACGGGTCACGATGAGAACCAGGTCAGAGCACAAGGAGAATCCAAACGGGTCACGATGAGAACCAGATCAGAGCACGAGAAGAACCAAAACGGGTCACGATGAGAACCAGGTCAGAGCGCAAGGAGAATCCAAACAGGTCACGATGAGAACCAGGTCAGAGCGCAAGGAGAATCCAAACGGGTGACGATGAGAACCAGATCAGAGCACGAGAAGAATCAAAACGGGTCACGATGAGAACCAGGTTAGAGCACGAGGAGAATCCAAACAGGTCACGATGAGAACCAGGTCAGAGCACAAGGAGAATCCAAACGGGTCACGATGAGAACCAGGTCAGAGCGCAAGGAGAATCCAAACGTGTGACGATGAGAACCAGGTCAGAGCACGAGAAGAATCCAAACGGGTCACGATGAGAACCAGGTTAGAGCGCAAGGAGAATCCAAATAGGTCACGATGAGAACCAGGTTAGAGCGCAAGGAGAATCCAAACAGGTCACGATGAGAACCAGATCAGAGCACGAGGAGAATCCAAACGGGTCACGATGAGAACCAGGTTAGAGCGCAAGGAGAATCCAAACAGGTCACGATGAGAACCAGGTTAGAGCACGAGGAGAATCCAAACAGGTCATGATGAGAACCAGGTTAGAGCACGAGGAGAATCCAAACTAGTGCATTAACAGAGTACCCGAGTTTTCGACAGCTCGAGTGCTTTGACTTCTATCGAGGCTTTTTTGTCCAACTCGGGTACCCGTAGTGACGTCACATTTCACATTTCACAGCGCGCGGGGCAGCTTTTAGCTTTTAGTAGACGCTACAAAATGGATTCCTGTGTGCGCACGGATGTTAATGGAGCAGGCCGTCTTGTCAAAAAGGTAAAACAGTTTATAATTTTATAAAATGCGCTACTTCGTGTTGACTTTCTTTGTAGTAGATTGTGACAGCAGAGGGCAGTGTTGCAATGCAGGTCCCATATTATAACACGGCCGAAACGGCTTCCTTTCTCTCGTTTCACAAACAAAAAAAAACAAATATTCATCTCTCTAGAGCTACCAACAATCTATAAACACAATCTCTAAAAGTAAACCTAAATTGCACAGCTGCAGGCGGTGGTACGGTGTGGCTGTGGCCCCATTTGTTTTTAAGTTTCGGTTTTCATCGCTTATACTTTCACTTTTAATATTATTAATATAACTAATAGTTTTGTTTTTCCTGTGACTTATGTGCAGTATGATAAATGATAGGAGCATAATAAATGCTCCCAATGCTTTGTTGGTCTTTTTTTTCTTTTTGTAAAGACGTTTTTAGGCATTTATATTTATTTATTTATTTTGCATCGTAAGACACTGTGACGTCATCGGCTACTCGAGCGTCGTTCGAGTTTTTTTATGTTAATGTCGAGGTTAAAAATTATGTACTCGTTCAACCCCTAATCCAAACAGGTCATGATGAGAACCAGGTTAGAGCACAAGGAGAATCCAAACAGGTCACGATGAGAACCAGGTTAGAGCGCAAGGAGAATCCAAACAGGTCACGATGAGAACCAGGTTAGAGCACAAGGAGAATCCAAACAGGTCACGATGAGAACCAGGTCAGAGCGCAAGGAGAATCCAAACGGGTCACGATGAGAACCAGGTCAGAGCGCAAGGAGAATCCAAACGGGTCACGATGAGAACCAGGTTAGAGCGCAAGGAGAATCCAAACAGGTCACGATGAGAACCAGGTTAGAGCACGAGGAGAATCCAAACAGGTCATGATGAGAACCAGGTTAGAGCACGAGGAGAATCCAAACAGGTCATGATGAGAACCAGGTTAGAGCACAAGGAGAATCCAAACAGGTCACGATGAGAACCAGGTCAGAGCGCAAGGAGAATCCAAACAGGTCACGATGAGAACCAGGTCAGAGCGCAAGGAGAATCCAAACAGGTCACGATGAGAACCAGGTCAGAGCGCAAGGAGAATCCAAACAGGTCACGATGAGAACCAGGTTAGAGCACGAGGAGAATCCAAACAGGTCACGATGAGAACCAGGTCAGAGCGCAAGGAGAATCCAAACAGGTCACGATGAGAACCAGGTCAGAGCACAAGGAGAATCCAAACAGGTCACGATGAGAACCAGGTCAGAGCGCAAGGAGAATCCAAACAGGTCACGATGAGAACCAGGTCAGAGCGCAAGGAGAATCCAAACAGGTCACGATGAGAACCAGGTTAGAGCACGAGGAGAATCCAAACAGGTCACGATGAGAACCAGGTCAGAGCGCAAGGAGAATCCAAACAGGTCACGATGAGAACCAGGTTAGAGCACGAGGAGAATCCAAACAGGTCACGATGAGAACCAGGTTAGAGCACGAGGAGAATCCAAACAGGTCACGATGAGAACCAGGTTAGAGCACAAGGAGAATCCAAACAGGTCACGATGAGAACCAGGTCAGAGCGCAAGGAGAATCCAAACAGGTCACGATGAGAACCAGGTCAGAGCGCAAGGAGAATCCAAACAGGTCACGATGAGAACCAGGTCAGAGCGCAAGGAGAATCCAAACAGGTCACGATGAGAACCAGGTTAGAGCACGAGGAGAATCCAAACAGGTCACGATGAGAACCAGGTTAGAGCACAAGGAGAATCCAAACAGGTCACGATGAGAACCAGGTCAGAGCGCAAGGAGAATCCAAACAGGTCACGATGAGAACCAGGTCAGAGCGCAAGGAGAATCCAAACAGGTCACGATGAGAACCAGGTTAGAGCACGAGGAGAATCCAAACAGGTCACGATGAGAACCAGGTTAGAGCACAAGGAGAATCCAAACAGGTCACGATGAGAACCAGGTCAGAGCGCAAGGAGAATCCAAACAGGTCACGATGAGAACCAGGTCAGAGCGCAAGGAGAATCCAAACAGGTCACGATGAGAACCAGGTCAGAGCACAAGGAGAATCCAAACAGGTCACGATGAGAACCAGGTCAGAGCGCAAGGAGAATCCAAACAGGTCACGATGAGAACCAGGTCAGAGCGCAAGGAGAATCCAAACGGGTCACGATGAGAACCAGGTTAGAGCACGAGGAGAATCCAAACGGGTCACGATGAGAACCAGGTCAGAGCACAAGAAGAATCCAAACGGGTCACGATGAGAATCAGGTTAGAGCACGAGAATAATCCAAACGGGTCACGATGAGAACCAGGTTAGAGCACGAGAATAATCCAAACGGGTCACGATGAGAATCAGGTTAGAGCACGAGAATAATCCAAATGGGTCACAATGAGAATCAGGTTAGAGCACGCGAATAATCCAAACGGGTCACGATGAGAATCAGGTTAGAGCACGAGAATAATCCAAACGGGTCACAATGAGAACCAGTTTAGAGCACGAGGAGAATCCAAACGGGCCATGAGGAGAACCAGAGCCAGGGAGTTAGGAACACTGAAGAGCAAAAGGTGAACAAATCCTTTGACTAACAATGTTCAAGCCACAAGCACAAATACCATGAGATGATGATATGCTCCAGCGAAGAGTAGCACTGGACTGCAGCCTTAAGTAGGGAAGAATCCTCACCAGGTTGAAGACCGCCAGGTGTTGATTATCAGTGGCCATCTTGGAGGAGGGGCTACAGGCAGTGGTACACTTACAGACATGACCCAACTCCCAGCCGGTAGCCATAATTTTCTAACCCCACCCAACCCGACAAATTAACAGTAATTACAGGTCTTAGCTTGAAACCCCCCACCCCCCAACCCAACATTTTTAATTAAGCTTTGACTGTTTATAGTAATTAAAGGTTGGCGGAAGCGCACGGCTAAGGGGGCAGAAGATTGGAGCTGACAGGGTGTTTGTCCTTTCATGGCCGTCAAAGCGCATTGAATCCCTGCTTCTGCCTGCATTCTGCATTATTCGGACACGGATCCTGCTCTGACATATCAGATATTTTGGGATCTCACCTGTTTGGGTCATCATCGGTGCATATCCGCTGAGTTCAGCGACTGAATGAATGTCCATTTGGGCTTTGATGGATTGCTGGCAGTAGTCCATTTGAATTGAAACTGAATTATTTCTACCTCTTTCAAGGCCAGTCAGCGCACGGTCAAATGGCCATGTGCGGCTGGTGATAGTATAGCAAGCCATGTTTGTCATATAATTGGATCATCAGCTGTGCGCGTCCGCAAACGCAATCAAAAGCCAAACACTGGCCCGGCTCGCACATTTAGCACATTATTATGGCCCGGACCAGCCCTAATCGGGGCCAGGCTCCGGGTTCGGGTTAGAAGTGACAGCTCTAATATACATATACAACTTTTAAACAACAACAATAAAAAAAATCATGAATCAATTTCAGGACATAATTTTCTGGAAGTTACAACAACCCACTTTGTCAAGTTGTGAGATATCTTTGGTCTAAAAGATCGGTATACCGGTAGTCATTTGTAGAGCAGAGGTCAACCTTGATATCCCTGTAGTACATTTGGATAACAGGACAATCCCAGTTTTTGTTTGTATGGTCACCAATTTTACCACAATTTCTCCGGCAGCATGCAGTCAAGGGATCCTTTACAAAATTAGAAATGTTAAGAGGTATATGAAAATACCTAACTTTCTATTTCCAGTATGATCTGTTTTGTTTTTCTTTAGATTTTAGTACAGCTGAAGTTGTGGTTTGAAACCCAAAGACCATGACTAATGCATTTTTTACACCTGAAGATTTCACAATATTGCCAACAACAGCAGTTATTTCACCACTCACTGCCCAGTTAGAGCTTCAGGGACTAATTCTGACAGTTTGATGTCTGGAAGCACAAACAAAAGAAATCAACATCTAGTGGAGCAGAACTCAGGGGGTGAGCTGACTTAACCTCACTGTAGGAAAACATTGACCTCAGACTCACATTGCAAAATTGGTATTTCAAGACATTTTGTTTTTCTTTCCCTCTTATGGCTGCGACCACCTTCACACTTCATGTGTTTTATTTTTCCAGACTGTGAAGTTCACATGGTTTGTAGTTGATGACTTGCATGTGTTATGGGGGTTAATATTCAGAGCACTGATAAGTAAAAAGCACTAAAATTGTAACTTTTACCAACATTTTTTTAATTGTAGCTTGAATAAAAATGATCCTTGTTTACTCAAGTTAAATCTTACATCTTACATTTAAAAGTGTGACTTTTTGGATGAATTTAAAATTTTGGAGGTCTTCCAGTCTGGTTTTAAAACCTACCATAGCACTGAATCTGCTCTTTTAAGGGTTTTTAATGATATATTTTTATCGCTGGATTCTGGAAACTGTGTTTTACTTGTGCTTTTAGATTTAACAGCTGCTTTTGACACAGTCGACCATGAAATTCTTATCGCCAGATTGGAGCAATGGGTGGGCATCACTGGCTCAGCTCTGCAGTGGTTTAGGTCCTACCTTTCAAATCGAAGTTTCAGTGTGAAGATTGATAATTTTACCTCTGCATCTGCTGCCCTCCCCTGGGGTGTACCCCAGGGATCTATCCTTGGTCCTCTGCTCTTCTCACTTTACCTTCTGCCACTCGGCTCTATTTTCAGGAAACATGGTGTGCAGTTTCATTTGTATGCGGATGACTGTCAAGTCTATTTTCCTGTAAAACAAAATGGCTCCACGCAGTCTCTTCTGGACTGTCTTGGTGACATTAGAGGGTGGATGGCGCTTAATTTCCTTCATTTTAATGATAAAAAGACCGAGGTTATGGTCTTTAGATCTAGTGCTCCTGACAGTCCCACCACTTTTGATTTTTCCTCTTTGGCCCCATATGAAAAGTCGATTGTGACAAATCTAGGAGTGAAAATTGACCCCTGCCTGAAACTGGACTGTCACATCAACAGCATGGTTAAGTCCTCGTTCTTTCATCTGAGGCGCCTGTCAAAAATCAAGCCCCTCCTTTCTAGACGCCACTTAGAGACCGTAATCCACGCTTTTATTACTTCACGCCTGGATTATTGTAACTCTCTTCTGATTGGAGTAAATAAGGCCTCGCTTTCTCGGTTGCAGCTGGTACAAAATGCTGCTGCACGATTTTTGACTGGTACAGGCAGACGTGAGCACATCACTCCAGTTTTAATGTCCCTTCATTGGCTTCCTGTCCAGTTTCGAATCCATTTTAAAGTTTTATTGTTTGTTTTTAAGTCTTTGAACGGTTTTAGTCCCTGTTATCTGTCTGAACTGCTTCAACTTTATGTGCCATCACGTGCTCTCAGATCCGCTGACCAGATGCTTTTAGCAGTCCCAAAAACCTTTTATAAGACCAGAGGAGACAGAGCATTTTCAGCTCTGGCTCCTAAATTGTGGAACGAGCTGCCACTGAAGGTCAGGCAGGCCCCATCAATATCTGTTTTTAAAACTCGTTTAAAAACACATATGTTTTCATTGGCTTTTAAACCAGAATGAGTTCACATCTCTGTTTTAGTGTTGTATTATTTTACTTGTGATGTACCGATATTTATATGATTGAGATTGATTGTTTTTATTGTTTTGTGCTTGTTTTTATTCTTGTACAGCACTTCGGACGGCTGCTGCTGTATTTTTAAGTGCTTTATAAATAAACTGGTATGGTATGGTATGGTAAATCTTGGAACATACTGTTATGAAACATTCCAGGGTGGTTTTCATGGCAAGGCAATTTCTGACATCTTGCACAACATTCTGGTGACATACATACCAAATTATTCAGTCTTCAAAAAATGTGACAAATATCATTAGCCTAGTTCTTAACAAATCTTCATGAACAAATGTTATGCAAGGGGCAAAATACATTGACAGCATCCCCAGAACACTTGTCCTGTGCTTTCACTGAAGGTTGTATTTGATACACCCATGTAATCTCTAAAAAGCTACAAAAAAGCTTCTTGGTGAGAGAATCTGTTCTCCTCAGTGTTTCTCTCCCGTGTGATCAGCTCCTCATCTGCCACCTGTTGTCCTTCCACAGGTGTTTGTTTTTATCCCCTCATTAGTGTCTCTATTTAGTCTACATTTCCTCCCTGTCCTTGGGTTGTCCTGTATAGGGCAGAGTTGCATTCAAACCCAAAATATCCACCCTGGCCCGAACCCGTATCATTTTTTTCCCGAGCCTGACCCAAAATCGACCATTTAGCTGCAATTACAGGCGTGAACCCCCCAAAAAAGACATTTTTTAAAAACTAAGCTTTTACTGCTTTTGTAAGCAAATACGTTTCACATGATATGTTAAAAACGTATTTCAAAGAAAAGAAGATACAAGATATCTTGTTTATTAATAAAAGTCTGTGGATTATCATAGTTATTATAGTATTATAGTTATTAACGGTAAGAGGACGTGCATGGCTTATGATCCCTTGTCCATTTGTAACAGCCCGCTCCTAAAACTAAGGTCAAATGGAGGTTAATTACTTTAAACTCTAATTAAGTCATGGGCAGTGTCTGGAGCTGACAGTGCAACATTTATGTAAGTGTCGCTGTCACATCAGCCTTTTTTGTTAAATTTTGGCAGCATGATGACTCATTGGTTAGCACTGTTGCCTCACAGCAAGAACATTGTGGGTTCAATCCACAGCTGGACCTGGGGTATTTCTGTGTGGAGTTTGCATATTGTGCTTGCATGGGATTTCTCCGGGTACTTCGGTTTCCTCCCACAGTCCAAAAACATGCATGCCTTCAGGTCCTTCAGGTTGCAAAAGGGATCTGTGATCACATTATGATTTGCCTTGTTAAATGACACCATCATCTATTGCTGTTCTTCCTCCCTCAGCCAAGCTTTCACCTCTCTTCAGGATGCTTTTAATATTATTCAGTCACGGCTGCAAAAACTTAGACTGGTCCTAAATGCCGACAAAAGCAAGTTCATGGTTCTTGCCAACAGAAAGCTGCAACCAGAGAACCCACCTCAAATTGGAACCCAAGAGGGAAAACAAATAGAAATGGTCTCCACCTACAAATATCTAGGTTTCAACATTGACACTGAACTGTCTTTTAAAACCCACATCTCCAAAATGGCCACTAAACTCAAACTGAAGCTAGGTTTCTTCTTCAGAAACAAATCCTGCTTCTCATGCAAAGCCAGGAGAACATTAGTAGCTGCAACATTCATGCCAATACTAGATTATGGTGACGTGCTGTACATGAGTGCTGCATCAAAATACCTACAGTCCTTAGACTCCATTTACCACGGTGCCCTTCGGTTCATTACTGACTCCAGTTATCGCACTCATCACTGTGAGCTTTACGTAAAATCTGGCTGGTCATCTCTCAGCACTCGCAGATACACTCACTGGATATCCTTCATCTACAAGACCCTCCTAAACCTGGTCCCGTCATACCTCACCTCCTTAATACAAACATCACACAGTCATTACTCCCTGCGCTCTAACGATTTAGTCCTCCTGTCAGTTCCTCCTGTCAGAACTGAACTAGGAAAAAGAGCGTTCAGCTTCGCCGTCCCCTCAGCCTGGAACAACTTACAGAAAGATCTGAAACTATCAACATTCATCTCTCCTGGATCCTTTATGTCAACCGTAGTAGAAAATGTCATCAAGAAACTTGACCATTGCAGATGTTTCTAACCACTACTTATCCAATATACATGTCATTGTTGGTTTTTTTTGTCTGCTTGTTTTGTATATAATGTATATAGAAATCTGTCATATCCTGTTGGTTTTGAACTGTCAACATCTGTTTACTGTGATTGTAGTTTTCTTTATTTTCTTTTTGATAAGTGCAAATGCCTATTGCCAATGTGACGTGTGCTGCTGACCACTTGACCAGGTCACCCTTGTAAAAGAGATCTCGATCTCAATGGGCTCTACCTGGTTAAATAAAGGTGATTGATTGATTGATTGATTGATAAAGGTTAATAAAATATCAATACATTTTCCTTATTTTAGTCTTGAGTTCCCGAGTCTTGTCTGCAAATGCGTCCAACCACACAACAGAACATGACAGTTAGGTTTCTAGTCAGCTTTTGGATTAAAGGTACAACTAAGAAAGGTTTTCACAATCTACACAGTAAAATAAGCATAGCTAAACTGACACACTGTAGGACGCGATTTCAACACATTTAAAATGTTTACACACTCACAAAAAGTGTTAATTTAACACATTTTGGAAGTGTTAGCATCTTAACACTAATTTAGTGTTACATATTTACTCCCTAAAAGTAAAATATTTAACACTTCTTAACACCAACCTGTATTATCTTTTCTTAACACTAAGAAGTATTGTTAAATGCTTACTAAGGTTTGCTAAAATAATGAGGCCAAGTTTGGTTAAAACACATTTGTTGGAAAACATGCACTACTATATTAACAACTTTACATCAGTGGTGTTGTCTACATTTTTGTGGTGGGTATACTGTGGTTAAATTAGTTTTGTCAGACGTTGGACGTCATTGAAACCACGGAGCTTGAATGTCCAACGTCCAATGTAAAACTAACTTTAAGTGCTTAGAAACCAAAGTACACTTGTTAGTACAATGTAACTGTCAATTTATTTTGAGTTTTAAGCATATTGAACATTTCCAAATTTCTCTGATGCTTATATTTCAATAAATGTACAACAACCTTTGTACAGCAGTTGGCTTTGTATTAAAATGTGTTATATAATTTATCAAACAGTATCAAAGCAAAAAAAAATCAAGTATTAAGTAGTAAGTACAGAAGTATTAATTATACAATAATTTGCTGGATAAGTTAATGTAATAAACAAATGCTGCATACAGGTTGATTGTTACGGAAGCATTTAACAACCATTTAATGTATCAATGACACATGCCTAATAATATGTCATGTATCATTGGGTACTTTAAAGTGGGTATACTGAAATTCTTGAGCCAGTCTAGTGGGTATACTCCATATGCCCACGTATCACGTAGATTACACCACTGTTTTACATGTTAATACTTAACACTATATGAAATAATGTATGTCACTGTAAATAATGTAATGTCACTGTCATGAGAGTATTAGGATCTGAAATAGGTGAGCTGGTCCTTGCATATCACTCCATAGTCTTCAGTTTGCTTCTCTATACAGTATGTATGGAAATGTCCATCACAGTACAATGCAATAACTTTATAACTCACAATGAAAGCATGTTCTTCATGTATTATAATACTGTAGTATGATTTCTTGAGTACAGGTATATGTGTGAAAATTTAGCTTAAAGAAAATCAGCCATGCGCTCATTTATACAAAAAGGTCTATTTTAAATGTGTAAACTTTAGAGTGTGATGTTTGCATGTTTTATTTTTATTTTTATGGATTTGATTTTTTAGCTGTTGCATTTGTTTTGTGTGCTTGTTTTATAAACATTAATGTAGCTATTGTGCTAATATGTGCTAATATTGTGCACTTATATTCTTGGTAAATGGATTAATGTGCACTGCCTTTTAGAATAAATAAATGAATGAAAATACATCTTTCAAGATGGGCCTTAGATGCCTTCTGGTCATCTTGGAGTGATTTATGAATAGAACGATATGGTATTGAAACCCCACTTCCACTGGGCCTTTGTGCTACTATGGAGGTAATTACAGGGCTGTAACGGTCAACATGTGCAAAAGTAAGCCAGCGTTGTGGCTCAAAGTGGTGATGTAGCGATGGCATGCAGTTTGTTCACCCAGCCATGGGATTTTGATGCCTAGACAGCAATAAACATTTTATTACAAAAAAGAAGATTGATTGCACTGGGAAACCTTGCATTTAATATAAACTCTTGGGCAACTACAAAAAAGATAGCCAAACTGAGTTAATGCATCATGATTTGAAGATGACATGAGAAGACATCTGTCCCACACAGTGGCGGACTTATGCCCCTTTTCCACCGGTCGGCTCGGGTCGGATGTTACGTCATATGTGCGTCGCAGAGACCCCCTTTCATCCTTTTCCACCGGATATTCCGTGCTAAGCCGCGCGAGATTTCTTGAGATTTTCGGGCTGGTTTCATAGGTGTACTGAGGCGAGCTGACCCGCTCCGGAAGTAGGAAGGAGGAGACTCGAGCAGTTTTCACGGAAGCGAGTGAAGTGATCACTGCAGGACTTTACATGAATAACACGGTAAAAACAATTATTATTTTTAAAATTTATAGCAAAGATGGGTCTTCAGCTGAACGTGTCCTTAATAAAATCACGTATTGCTCAAAACTGCAGGATTTTAAAAAGCAGGTTCGCCACGAGCAACACGCGGCGCGCGGGCGGCTTTATGTCTTTAAATGTAGCTCAATGAACAGATATAAAATATATTTCATAGCTGACTTTATAGTACGAGGGCTCCTGAGCTTAACCACGCTTTAATATTGTCACGTAGTGGTCAAATATGCTGCATTTAAAGTAGTTTCGCTTTGACTCCTTCCAAAACTGTGCTTGCACAACGAAAATAAATTATAAAAATTCGAATTTTATTTCAAATAACTCCAACAGGATACATTTAGTATATGAACATGTTGTGATCACACTATATTTTTTTGAAAAATATCAGCTATGTGGTTTTTGATAGAATTGATAATATGTGATACAAACAAGGGAGAAAATTAATGGAGGTGTCTTTATGTCTATAAAACATTGAATTTTATTTCAAATAACTCCAACAGGATACATTTAGTATATGAACATGTTGTGATCACACTATATTTTTTTGAAAAATATCAGCTATGTGGTTTTTGATAGAATTGATAATATGTGATACAAACAAGGGAGAAAATTAATGGAGGTGTCTTTATGTCTATAAAACATTGAATTTTATTTCAAATAACTCCAACAGGATACATTTAGTATATGAACATGTTGTGATCACACTAGATTTTTTTGAAAAATATCAGCTATGTGGTTTTTGATAGAATTGATAATATGTGATACAAACAAGGGAGAAAATTAATGGAGGTGTCTTTATGTCTATAAAACATTGAATTTTATTTCAAATAACTCCAACAGGATACATTTAGTATATGAACATGTTGTGATCACACTGTGTTGTTTAAAAAAAAAAAAAACAGTTTCTGGACTAAATTAATCACATTTTTCTTTTACAGTCAACAGAAGAAAATCGCCAGAATTCAACAACCTGTGTCATCTTCTGGAGGAAGACGTGAGACACCAGATGGAAATTTGTTACTTCTGTTTGTCACTTCAAACTTTTCCTATTAAACGTTATATTTTCTTAAGTGGTGTCCTCGAACATTCAATTTCCTAAACTTATTTTATAATGCGAAGTGTGTATTGTGTTTAAATCCATACTGGAAGTTAAGAGAACTTTCCATTTGCATTTGACCTTTAAAGAATCATAAGATAAAGATTATTAGAATCTGCTCAACTGTTATTACGTTATAGGTCATAAACCAAAACCATCTCTCTGACATAGTCATGTGCTTGGCTGTGAAGGGCCTTAAAAACCAATAAAATAGAAAAGGGCCGTGACAGCCCCTGGTTTTCTGTGAGGTGCGGAGGTGTTATGAGCTGCTGCTGAGGAAAACTTTAAACCTGTGCGTGAGTATGACTATAAATCATTGGTAAGTCCATATTTATTTAAACACATTTGTATAATTAATGTAAGGTCATAAAAAAAGGGATACTAAAATTTAATAACGATTTATTTTTTCGCTGAACAAAGCTGGACGGGGAAACTTTGAAGAGCCTAGAATTGTTTGTTGACGATTATTTTGAAAAGCTAGTCATGAGCAAATCCAGTACATCCGGCGCTGCTAGCGAGTCAGCTAATGCCCCGTTAGCTAAACGACACCGAGAGGGTAGCTCAGATAGCTCGACAGAAACGTCCGCGGACAATTCAGGCTTCACGGCTATATTGGAATCAATAGACAAGAAGTTGTCTAGCTTAGACGCCCGGCTGGCTTTGGTAGAGGTGTTACACAAAGAATTCCAGAGTTTGAGAGAATCGCTCGAGTTCAGTCAACAACAGGTAGCATCTCTAGCTAAAGAAAATACGGAGTTGAAGGGGACCGTGAGACAAATAACAGACCAGATTACGCAGCTTTCTGGGGATAATAAGAAAATGAAAGAGTCATTGTTAGATATCCAAGCTAGAAGCATGCGGGAAAATCTAGTTTTTTCTGGAATTCCGGAGAAAACGGAGGAGGATCCGGAGGCCTCGGTCCGGGCCTTTATTCAGAACCAGCTAAAGTTGCCGAGTGACACTGTCAAATCGATCACTTTTCATCGAGTTCACCGCCTGGGAGGTAAAAAACCTGAGAATACTACTAGGCCACGGCCAATAATAGCTAAATTTGAACATTTCAAGCAAAAAGAACAGGTTAAAAGCCGAGGTAGGGAACTTCGTAACACACATTTCAGTATGAACGATCAATTTCCTGTAGAAATTCTGAATAGACGGCGCATTTTATTCCCAATAAGAAAGAAAAATATTAGCGAAGGAAGAAGAGCTAACATCTCGGTGGATAAACTCTACATAAACGGTCAGCTGTTTAGAGATCCAGAGGCTACTCCTTGGCTGTATTAGCCATATAATCAAGGTAAGAATTATTTCGGTTGCTAATATTAATTGATATTATTAAATATAGTATTTATTAATATTACTTACCAGCTATATTTATTTTCTTCAGCACAGCTCGGTTGGTGGGGTCACACAGATCGTGGTGGTACACAAGGTGTGATGGCACTTGATGTGGTAGGAGGGTTCTTTTATTTTTTCTTATCTGAGTTATGTTTTCATGTATATCATCTCTCTTTGTTTTCCTGTCTATATTTTTCTAAATTAACAATTGTCAGAGCACAAGCACAGGGGTTCACATTCATCTTTATATATCCATACATTTACTTCATAAATGAAAACTTCCCTGATTCAATATATAATTAACCTTTAAGGAATATGTTTTTGTCTGGATATATTACTATCTTTTGTATTTGTGACAATGGGTGTGGTTTAGCTATATTATCATTAGCACAGGTATGGGTACCTTAGGGTTTGTCACATGGAACATTAATGGAGCCGGTAGCCAACGTAAAAAATATAGAATTTTTAACCAGATTAAAAGATTAAAGGCAGATGTTGTATTACTCCAAGAAATTCATAAATTGGCATCAACTGTGGAGGAGCTTAAATCTTCAGAGTTTCCTAATGTATTCTCAGCATGTTATAATTCAAGACAAAGAGGGGTGGCAATTTTAATAAATAAAAATGTTAACTTCACAGTATTAGATCAGGTTATAGACCCGCACGGTAGATATATAATATTAAAGTTATCAATATTTAGACAAAATTATTGCATTGTTAGCATATATGGACCGAATGTAGACGACGCAGCTTTTTTTCATGATTTTTTTTCCACCCTATCAAATCACATGGACTCCTCACTGGTGATGGGAGGTGATCTCAACTTTGGTTTAGATGACAAATTAGACAGACTGAATGCAGCGGGAACTCAACGCAGTTGGCAATCTATAAATATAGTTAAACAGTATATGAATGATTATGGGCTCTGCGATGCATGGCGTTGTTTTCACCCTGATAGCAAAGAATATTCTTTCTTTTCACATGTGCATCACTCATATTCTCGTCTAGATTATTTCATAGTAAGCAATTCATTGATGGCAAACATTTCAGACACTAAGATACACCCTATTGCTGTCAGCGATCATGCACCAGTTACTGTAAATTTAGATTTTAAAAAAACAACAACAAAAAATATAAATTGGAGATTAAATACATCACTGCTACAAGAAGAAGAATTTATACAATATTTTAAAAAAGAATGGGCATCGTATCTAGAGTTTAATGACTTGCCAGGAACTTCAGCATGTACACTTTGGGAGGCTGGGAAAACAGTCATGAGAGGTAAAATAATATCCTATTCATCAAATAAAAAGAAAAAAGAAAATAAACGTATTGATGAATTAGAGAAATCCATTAAATTGTTAGAAGGTCTACAAGGTGAGGAAACACAGCAAAAGCTACGCAGATTAAAATTAGAACTAAATGAATATATTGATAAGAAAAATAAATTCTTGATACAAAGACTTAGATTAGATCATTTTGAATACGGTAATAAATCAGGGAACTTTTTAGCTAATCAACTCAAATTAAACAAAGAAAAAACATCTATATATGGTATTAAAGATGAAAATGGAAATATATTTTATGATGAGGGAAAAATAAACGATGTTTTTAAAGATTTCTATAAAACTCTATACACTCCACAAATAAATCCATCTAACGAGGATATTAATGAATTCTTGGAGAAAGTAACACTTCCAAAACTAGATATTAGTCAGTCATCAAAACTAGACTCACCATTAACATCCGATGAGCTCCATGAAGCAATTAAAAGCATGCCTAATAAGAAATCTCCAGGTCCTGATGGATATCCAGTGGAATTCTATAGAGTATTCTGGGATATACTGGAACCGATATTCTATAGAGTGCTACTTGAGTCAGAAGGAAATGGCAGGCTACCAACACATATGAATTCAGCTAACATTAGTCTCTTATTAAAATCAGGCAAAGACCCAGTATTACCTACCAGTTATCGTCCAATTTCTCTTATTAATGTAGATGTTAAAATAATTTGTAAAGTCTTATCAAAAAGACTAGAGAAGATAACTCCTGTTATTATACATCCAGACCAAACCGGATTCATAAAGGGAAGACACTCGAACACAAACACTCGCAGATTATATAATGTAATAGAGTATTCGTATTTTAAAAATATTGAAACAGCTATTTTTTCTTTAGATGCTGAAAAAGCTTTCGATAGAGTAAATTGGAATTTTTTATTTGCTACCTTAAATAAATTTGGTTTTGGGAATTACTTCATTAACTGGTTAAAAATATTATATAGTTCACCAACAGCGTGCGTCAGGACAAATAATCAATTATCTTCAAGCTTCTGTTTACAGAGGGGCACCAGGCAAGGTTGCCCACTTTCACCAGCATTATTTGCTATTTTTATTGAACCTTTAGCAGCAGCAATAAGGCAAAGTGCTGATATTAAAGGAATAAAGGGTAGAAACATAGAACATAAAATTAGTCTTTATGCTGATGATGTTTTGCTTTTTCTTGAGAACTCAGGAAACTCAATATCTAATGTTATCAAGTTAATCAACTCATTTTCAAAAGTTTCTGATTATTCTATAAACTGGACAAAATCTACAGTGCTTCCGATAAATTGTGTGTTTAATAATTCTCTTAATGAAAGACTACAATCAGGTAATATTAAATATTTAGGTGTTAATATCTCTCCTAAATTGGAGGATTTAATAAAATTAAATCATATCCCACTATTAAAGAAAATTGAAGACGATCTTACTAGATGGAGATCTCTACCCATATCACTTATGGGAAGAGTTGCCTCAGTAAAAATGATGGTGCTGCCAAGAATAAATTATTTATTCTCAATGATTCCAAATAAACCTTCAAATGAATGGTTTAAGTCCCTGGACTCTTCGATATCTAAATTCCTTTGGAACAATAAAACTCCGCGTATTAGTTTAAAAACATTACAAAAATCTAAAGATACCGGAGGATTAGAACTTCCAAACTTTTATTACTACTATTTAGCAAACAGGTTACAATATATATCAAAGTGGTTAAAACCAAATGCACTAGATGAAACTTGGATAGATATAGAACAAACTTTATGTAATAATATTAGGATTTCAGATCTACCATTTATCAGTACAGATTTAAAAAGACATGTCTGCTTTAAGAACATCAATATTAGATCATCTCTGACAGCATGGTGGGAGTATCTGAAAATGACAAAGTCTTCACTACTCCCATGTAGACATACACCTCTCTGGAACAATCCTGACATTCAACAAGAAAATAATATGTTAAATTTCCCAGGTTGGAGAATGAAAGGTATTGAATGTCTAGAACACATATTTGAGGGTATAGACTTTATTCCATTTAATAAATTAATAATACAATATGACATTGATAACAAATATTTCCTACAATACCAACAAATTAAGTCAATTGTAAAAAAGAAATTTAAGCTTAATAAAACATTGTTGGAAACACCAACATGTGTGTTAGAGTTTATTAATTTTCAACCACCCAAATTATTATCTAAAATATACAAAAAATTGTCTAGAATCGATGACTCGATAGCACTACCTGTTGAAAAATGGGAGTCAGATTTATCAATCAACTTTGAACAAAAAATTTGGTCTCAAGTATGTTCAAATACTTTTAAATTGACTAGAATCTCCAATTTACAATTAATACAATATAAGGTTCTCTATAGAGTACATTATACAGGGGAGCGAATGTTTAAGATGGGCTTTATACCATCTAACAAGTGCTCACAGTGCATAAGTAATACACCTGATGATTATATTCACGCGCTCTGGTTCTGTCCACCCGTTCAGAGGTTCTGGGTACAGGTATGTGAAGACTTGTCTAAATGTTTGAAAATTAATATCCCACTCTCTCCATCTGTTTGCTTATTGGGTATCTTTGAAGATGTTATACTAGAAAAAAATACATCCTATATGCTTTTCACTGCCTTATGCATCGCAAAGAAAACCATACTCGTAAATTGGAAAAATAAAAATAATCTTAGCGTTAATCAGTATAAAAATCTTCTGTTAGATCATATTAGTCTTGAAACAGCATCTGCCGACACATTGGATCAACCTATTTGGCATTCTTTGATCGGCTCCGTTACGTAGTGAGGGTGGGGGGTCTGGGATGTGGCCTTGTGGGGCATTGGGACTGGAGGGGGGAGGTTGGGGTTTGGGGCGCCGGGGGGTTAGGGCTGCTTGGGCGGGGAGGACCTCGTCTTCGACCTGGGGAGGACCGGGGGGGGTTCTGGGGGACATCTACTGGGGGCGGCATGCGGGCCCTCGGGTGGTCGGTGGCGGCGGTCATGGGTCGCCGGTCGGTGACCCGGCTGTGCTGGGGTGGTTTCGGGGTGGGTGCCGGGGGCTTGGGACTCTGGGGGCGCGTCGTCCCCGGGCTTGGGCCTGGTGGGGGTCGGGGGTCTTGGGCTCTAGCCGGCGGGTCGCCGGGCTATGGGCTGGCTGGCGCTCTGGTGCCCAGCTCTGGCCGGGGGCTCTCGGCTCGCTGGTGGGTTGGGGTTCATATGCTGGGGGGTGGGTGTCTGGGGGCGTGACTGGTGGCCAATGGGAGGGAGCGGGCAAACCCAGCCTGGGTGTCTAATGTGTTATGTGTTTTGAAAGTTGTTAATATGAAGGGTGGGTATAGTATTTCTTCTGGGGTGGGGATTAAGTGGATGTCCTGGATGATGGTCTTGGACTATACTTGGCCGGTGTGCGGGCCCCGGTTGGGGCCTGTTCTTGATGCTTCCTGGCTCTGTCGACGGTTGGGCGGGCGCTCTTGGCCGTGTCGTCCATGTGGGATTTTGTGTCCTCTTGGACGGCGGGCTGACTGCGGTTCGCAGGGGTCGTGGCGGCCCTGGCGGGTGTGGGCTGTTGGTTCTGCTGTTGGCGGCCCTCGGGGCCGTGTCCCTCTCTGGTCTTGGCTCAATGTCCTGGCGGTCGGAGAGGTGTTTCCTTTACCTCGCTCCTTGGGTGGACCTTGGCGAGCTGGGGGGTAAGCAGGGTCAGCGGGGGAGCTGACTCGCTGTGGGAGCACTGTTCCTGCAGTTATTTTTCTCCCCATCCCTCAACACGCACCTCCGCCCTCTTCATCTTAAATTAATACATGTAGGGAATTTGGGTCTCGGGTGTGCTGCAATGGTTTTACATCTCTGTTGTTAAGAGCACCTGGGACTCAATTTTATATACACTTTAGACATTCATTCATAAACATCTTCATAAAAGTCACATATAGGGAATGGAGTGAGCACTATGGCTATGGGTGGCGGGATGACATCAATCTCGCCCCCATGCCTATGCTCACTCAACATTATGCATCTAGACAATTAGGGCCTGGGTTAGAGTTGGAGTGGAGGGGAAACTGGTATAATGCCAGCCTTTGCTCCTTCTCTTTCCTTTTTAAATACACTTTACAACAACACTCACCAACAGTACATTTGGGGACGGGGGTGTGTGTGTCGGGGTCTTGATTTGTTAATTTCAATTTTATTTATTATGTATTTATTTATATATTATTTATTTATTTTTCTCTTACCCCCCTGGTTGCCTTGCGGACATTCTGGGGGTGGGCCGTCAGGGGTTGTGCTGGGGTGTGGGGGGGTTCGGGGCCTGCGGGTTCGCCGTGGGCGGGGCTGGCGGTGCGCTCCCTCTGGGGCTGCTTGGGCTCGGGTGTCCTGTCCTGTCCTGTCGGCAGGGCGCGGGGTGGGCCGGATCTTGGACGTCTGCTGCTCTCCACCCCAGAATGAATGGGTCTACCTCCTGGGTTTGGATGTGGGCTGCCCCAAGTAGGGAGCAGGTACATGTCTTGGACCTAGGGGGTATAGAGTGTGCATCGGGATTATGAATGGAGCGTGTCGTTATTGTTTGTCTTTCTGTGACTGAGGGTGAGGATGAGGGTGGGTCTGAATGAGTGTGTCTGTGTATGAATGTTTAAGTGTCAGGCTGGGACTTGGACTGCCCCCTCTCTGACACTTCTGAGGCTACCCAGTGTCGCGCTCCTGCCACGTGGCCCCCTGGTGGGTGTTCCTCTGCCTACGGGCGTGCTTGGGGCCCTCACTATCTGGGGCTGGGCGCTTGGGCGTTTGTCAGCTCGGCCTGGTGGCTGCCTGGTGGGGCTCGGGTCCTCTGGTCCTGTCAGGTCTGGACCTGAGGGATGGGCGTCCCCGGTGCCCGAGCCTCGGTGACCGGCCCTGGGGCTACGTCGGTGCAGCGGGCTCCGGCGGGGGCCTGTGTATTGTCGCTGTTGACCCCGGGGGGTCATTGTGTGTGGTCCCTGGTGGGGTTCGTCCGGTTCTTCCACTTGGTCGGATCTGGGGAGTGGACGAGTGGCTCGTCCTGTTCGGGTGGTCCTGGGGACTCTGGGCTCGGGGTCCTTCCTGGGGTCTTGGGCTTTGATCGCCCCTTCGTCTGTCTCGGGCTTTGGGGGGACGGGTCTCTGATGCTTCACAGTCGCTACTAAATGTTCTATTGGAGGAACCTCATTCACTTATGCATGCTCACAACCACACACAAATGGATGCAGGGATGTATAGTAGATGTATGTAGATGGGTATATAAATGAATATAAATATATATGTATGTATATTGTATATATATTTGTAGGTATGGGTATGTGTATTTATAGAAATATTTGCAAGGTCATGAATATTATCAGTCTTTATGCTTGTATGTTTCGTTGTTGTGTTCTGTCATGTGCTTTGCAGGATTGTGGACGGAGGTTTGGTGTGTTTGCCTTGTGCTCTTTCTGTGGACAATTGTTGTTTTGTTGTTTTGTTTTGTTTTGTTGTCTCACTTTCTCTTTTCTTTCTTTCTCTATTAAAAAAATAAAAAAAAAAAAAAAAAATAAAAAAAATAAAAAATAAAAAAAAATAAAAAAATAAAAAAAAAAAAAAAAAATATTGGAGTGAGAGGATGGCTATAAGGTGTGAAGGGAGGCCATCTATAAATGGAAAAAAAAAAAAATAAAAAA
>JBBPBX010024283.1:0-19942 GCA_038048925.1 Garcialebias charrua | reverse complement strand
ATATAAAATATTCTTTTCTTATTATTATGTAGTTTAAATCCTTCCCACACTCTTGCAATATTCTAAACAATCTTCTAAACTATAAACGCGCTAAAAGAGCACAAAATGTCATCAAAATGTCATGATCTCAGCACCCTGCCTCCTCTGCTCTTTGCCACCTTCAAGCGCTATTGGCCACGCCCACTTCTCAGCTCTGCACGGAGAACAGCTGATCAGCTGCAGCAGGAAGTTTATCCTGCAGTAAGGGCTGCACAAATGTGCAGGAGGTGCTAAATATTTAAAAATAATTTATTTTAAATAAAAAAATCCATGCCGATCGTGCGGCTCATCATCAATCAACCACTTATGTGTCATGTCCAATCTTATTTTGAAAAACCGCAATAGAGCGAGTCCACGATAAAATGAACTGCGATGTAACGAGGGACTACTGTAATGCTAAATTGTTGTCCTTTTCTACATTTATGCATTCATCTTCCCTTATATAAGCTGCACTGTTTTGTTGCTTTTTGGGGTTGTTCCTGAGGGGTTGAGATTACTTGTAGGGGGACAAAAAGTTATCGCTTTTTCAACTTTGCTGGCATGACGTCTGATTCTTTTGAGCTAGAAGGATGCTGCCCCACCCACAGTAAACCACTGGATTAGGGATGTATTATCCACTCTAAAAGTGGAGAAAATGTGATGTATAAATGAGAGGTTCAGAAAATAAATTTTACCAGACTTGGAAATATTTTCTTCTTTTTTAATGACACCTCAACACAAGTTCAGGAATAGATGTTTGTTTAGATAAACTGGTTGCTCTGACATTGTATAGCAGTATATAGCATTCTATGGTTTGTTTATTGCACAGTTTTTGATTGACAGCAAGGGCTGGGTTTGTTTATTATTATAATGGGGCGGGTTTTGATTTTTATCATTACTGTAGTTGTTTTTTATATATAATTTCTGTTTGTTATTGTTTTTATAATGAAAATATTTCAATAAATATATTAAACATTGAAATGAACCATGAAGTAGCGAGGGGCTACTGTACATGTATGTAGACCACTTCTTCTTCTCTCTTCTTCTTCTTCTTTCAGCTTTTCCCTTTTCAGGGGTCGCCACAGCGAGTCATCCTCCTCCACCTCACTCTGTCCTCTGCATCCTCTGTCCTCACTCCAACTACCTTCATGTCCTCTCTAACTGCATCCATATATCTCCTCTTTGGCCTTCCTCTGTGTCTTTTTCCTGGCAGCTGCATTTCTAACATCCTTCTACCAATATACCCACTGTCCCTCCTCTGGACATGTCCAAACCATCTCAGTCTGGCCTCCCTAACTTTATCTCCCAGTTGTTCAACATGTGCTGTACCTCTGATGATCTCATTCCTGATCTTATCCATCCTTGTCACTCCTAAGGAGAACCTCAGCATCTTCATTTCTGCTACTTCCAGTTCTTTCTCCTGTCTTTTTGTCAATGACACTGTCTCCAGACCATACAACATAGCTGGTCTCACCACTGTCTTGTAAACTTTTCCTTTGACCTTTGCTGACACCTTTTTGTCACAAATCACTCCTGAAACTTTTCTCCATCCACTCCATCCTGCCTGGACTCTCTTTTTCACCTCTTTACCACATTCCCATTTTCCTGGACAGTGGACCCCAAGTACTTGAAGTCCTGCACCTTTGTGACCTCTGCTCCTTGTAGCCTCACTGTTCCACTGCCTCCCTCTCATTCACACACATGTACTCTGTCTTACTACGGCTGACTTTCATTCCTCTTCTTTCAAGTGCATACCTCCACCTCTCCAAGTTCTCTTCCACCTGTTCCCTGTTCTCACTACAGATCACAATGTCATCTGCAAACATCATAGTCCATGGGGATTCCTGCCTGACCTCATCTGTTAGTCGGTCCATCACCAGAGCAAACAAGAAGGGGCTCAGAGCCAATCCTTGATGCACTCCCACCTCCACCTTGAAGCTATCTGTCACTCCTACAGCACATCTCACTACTGTCCTGCTGTCTTCATACATGTCCTGTACCAGTCTAACATACTTTTCTGCCACTCCAGATTGTCTATAAGCCACGGCCAGTTTTGATAACGATTTCTCACCACTAGCCATCCAAGCCTCCCACCAAGCTCGATTCACACTAATTTTGAGTGGCTGTAAATACTTCACTGTGTCCCCAGAGAGGGGAATGAATTTTTCCTCCTCCCCATTTGTTCCCTCACCTCCACACTGGACTAATGAAACCAATTCATTGGTCCACTGTGACCTGTTTGGTAATTTCATTGGTCAGATTTCCTTTTATTTTTTGCCTTTATTTATACAGGTAGTCTCACTGAGTCATGAGTACCCACCCCCACAAGAAAGACGTGTACTGGGCAGCTATGCAAGTGCCTCGGTGTGACGATGAGGCTAAATGTTTTGGCAGCATGATGCTCATTAGCCCATCCAAAAAAATGTTGTCATAAATTATCCACAGCATTGTATAAGACGCTGTGTTCAAAGCGTGTGAAAAAAGTAGCAGCTTATAGTCCGGAAATTACGGTACTGTGCACATCATTAGGAAGATTTTTAGGTTGGAAAATGCCTCTAAAATAAACATTTAAAAGATGTCAAGGCAAGGGTAAATTTTATCAAGAAGCAAAAAACTATGTCCTACAGTCAAAAAAAAGTGTTCATTTTCAGTCAAGATTTTCCCACCTCTGGCAGCAATAAACAGCTGATGTGCATGCCGTAAAAAAATTTTTTTTAAATTAAAAAAAATCATCCAGCCAGGATATCTAATTGGATCTGCAGTATAACAAACATTTATCTGCATATGATTATTTGTTTTTGAAATTTTAATATTCTAGCTCCAACTCTGATGACAAGAAATTCATTAAAAAATGTGTGTGAACTACATAATTTCAGCTGTTTTTGTAATAAATAAAATAATTACCGGTAATAAGGAATATATTCCTTGGACTCAATTTGGTCTAAATTAGCAGAAAATATTAGCTTTAAATAAGAGCTTGGACTAAACTCAGCTTTGAAATATTCTCAACTGGTCATTAATTAAATCTTGTGTATGAATTTATCATTTTACCATAAGTGTACATATTTAGTTCCATGTGCATTATGTATATCTGGCTCCAAAATTGGTATTTTACCTTGTAGATGACACAAACAAGAGATTATTTAATCATAACCTTTTGTCTCTTCTGAAAGCACATCAGGTCATTTCATTCATGAGACAGCTGCCGCCTCACGCTGACTTGACCTTTGTATAGTTTATGGGAAAAGGTCAGGTCATGCATGGCCGCTCGGTGCCCACCCAGCGCCAACACCTTTGTGGAAAAACTCCCTGGAACTCCAGCCTGAGGATGAGTCACCGTGGCAACACTTAAACGCATACACGACACTACAAACGTATTATCATTCTGCTGTGCAAGCTCCCAGCAAATTCATCTTCACTTCAAATGATAATCGCTGAACTAAAAACTCTGGCATATAAAAATAAAGATGGATTTTTACCATTTTTGTCTTTAAAAATCATACATTGTACATGATTTAGGTAACACTTTGGATTGTTATTTCAATGGGTTTAAATAAATGTCAGGTTTACAAATGCATGTTAAATTTGTAGCATTAGCAACTTTTAATGTTTGTGAAAACTTTCGAGTTTTGTACATTTTATTCATGTTTAATTTAAATCTTATGTAAATGACCAAGACTGGAGCCCCAACAAACTGCTTAAAAGTCTATGTTTAGATCAAAATGTCTACATCACGTCCCCATAAGGACACTAAAATATATTGTATCATATGGTATTGTAACATATTGTGTTGTATTATATCATCGTATATTACACTGTATTGTGAAATTTTGCATTGGTTGTATAGTAATGTATATTGTTGTATTGTATCATGTTTTCTTGTTTATTTTTCATTGTATCTACTGTAATGTATTTATTGTATTATTTTCTGTTTTATAGTATTTTATTGTATATAGTGTTATATTACTGTGATATACAGGTAGTCCCCGACTTACGAGCGTCTGGACTTACGAGGATCCGACTTTACGAGATTATCATAATTAATAAAAATATGACATTAAAAAATATATATATTTTTTTGTGTTTAAATGTTCTTAATTTCATGTGTACAGCACTTTGTTGCAGCTGTGGTCGTTTTAAATGGCTTTATGAATAAAGTATAATTGTTATTTTTATGTCCATCCATCCATCCATTTTCTTCCGCTTATCCGGGGTCGGGTCGCGGGGGTAGCAGCCTAAGTAGGGAGGCCCAGACTTCCCTCTCCCCAGCCACTTGGAGCAGCTCCTCCGGGGGAATCCCAAGGCGTTCCCAGGCCAGCCGAGAAACATAGTCCCTCCAGCGTGTCCTGGGTCTTCCTCTGGGTCTCCTCCCGGTGGGACATGCCCGGAACACCTCACCAGGGAGGCGTCCAGGAGGCATCCTAACCAGATGCCCGAGCCACCTCAACTGGCTCCTCTCGATGTGGAGAAGCAGCGGCTCTACTCCGAGTCCCTCCCGGATGACTGAGCTTCTCACCCTATCTCTAAGGGAGAGTCCAGACACCCTGCGGAGAAAACTCATTTCAGCCGCTTGTATCCGAGATCTCGTTCTTTCGGTCATAACCCAGAGCTCATGACCATAGATGAGGGTAGGAACGTAGATCGATCGGTAAATTGAGAGCTTTGCCTTTTGACTCAGCTCTCTCTTCACCACGACAGACCGGTACAGCGCCCGCTTCACTGCGGACGCTGCACCTATCCGCCTATCGATCTCACGCTCCAGTTTTCCCTCATTCGTGAACAAGACCCCGAGATACTTAAACTCCTCCACTTGGGGCAGGACCTCCTCCCCGACCCGGAGAAGGCATGCTACCCTTTTCCGGCTCAAGTTGTTATTTTTATGTTTTATTTCAATTTTTAGTGTACTCTGTACTGTATTAGCGATCGCTCCCAAATTCCCCCCGCCTGAAATATAACGAGCAGACCTAAGCGGAGCTCCCACTGCCCTGCCGCCTGACAGGCAACGAGCGGAGCTACCAATCCGACATCCCGGGACCGGGAGCTGGCGGACATGCTGGGTGGGAGCTGCTGGCTTTTTAGGACCGTGCGTGCGATCAGAGGTTGCCTCATACGGATAAATGAGCTGGAAACTCTCTGTGAACTTTGTGGATGTGTCTGTTCTGGGGAGCAACAGCCGCGATCCTCCGCGATCGCTCCCAAAACGTGCCGCACGACAACATTAGCACATCGGCTAAGCTAAGGCTAGGCTAAATGCTAAGCGGACCCCACCAGAACCAAACCGAACCGGCGGCCGGGAGCTCGCCTCGATGTCCGCCTAGCAGCCTAAGATGTTGGATGGACATTCAGCTAACGTGGAGAAGCAGCTCCGACAGCCTTTTTTGGATGGATGGACTCGTTAGCACGGAGCTAATGAGTGCAGGCCTAATGGCGGTGGCTAACAACAGCTCACGCGGTCAGCTTGTTTTGGATGAACGAACACCGCGGAGAAACGGCTTTCGGTAAGTTTATTAAAGTAAACTCCTTTTATGGCTTCAAATGTATGGACTTAACAAGCTAACAGTCCTTCCTCTAAACAGTTTGGACCACGTTAGAGCAGCAGAATGTATGGAGCCCCGACGTGCTCGGACGTGCTAACAGACGAGACAAGCTTGATCAGCTCAAAGTAAGAAATTACATTTTTATTTATCTGTTTTGTACTGTACAGTACAGTATGCTGTTTCTGTGATGAAAAATAACTTTTTGTATGTATGCTTGTTCAGTCTCCTCTCGCTAAACGGGTGTGCACCGCAGCGTTAGCGTCTTTTTTCAGATTTACGAGCGCTGTTCCGGTTTTACGAGATAGCACGTGCGTTGTCGGACTTACGAGTTTTTCATGTTACGAGCTACTCGGAGGTACGGAACTCGCTCGTAAGTCGGGGACTACCTGTATTTGTAGTGCAGGTGTCTCCAACTACCGAGCCGAAGACCAGTACCAGTTCATGGATCATTTGGTATCGGGACATATAAAGAGAAAATACATTTTATTTTGATTTTTTTTTTTCTATATCAGTTAGCCTGCATTGTATTTTATTTTGAATATCAATCAGCCCAGCTCTTTCTTGACTCAGTCACACTTTTTTCCCTTCAACTTTGAGCTCTCAAATCAAAAACCAACGTTGCTGGAGAACTTCTTTGGAAAAAATGGAACAGGCCTAACAAAGACACAGTGGAGCAAATTATTATTATTTTACCGGAGCAACTGAATTACTACCGGAGTAAATATATATATATATATATATATATATTTTTTTAGTTCGTTCTTAGTCTAATTTATTATACTTGTGTTTTTAAAGTTTTATCTTTCATTTATTTTATTGCTAGAGTTCCCGTTTGTGAAGCACTTTCGCCAACACTGTTGTTTTTAAATGTTCTATATAAATTAAAATTGACGTTGGCATTAAAATTATAATTATATTAAAATTATAGATGTTATAAGTAAATTATATATGATATTGTGTTTTGTTACGCGTCAATTTATGTTTATTGCATTGCATTATATCATGTATCATTTTTATTGTACACTGTATTATTTAATCTTGTATCTAACTTATTGTGTTATTGCACACTGTGTTGTTTTTTTGTATCATCTTGAATGGCATTCTTCTAATTGTATTGTATCATGTTGTGCTGTGCTGTGTTGTGTCATATTGCATTGAGTTGTATTGAGGTGTATTGAATTGTGTTGTATTGCATTGTGTTATGTTACATTGTATTGTGTTGTATTGTATTGTGTTATGTTGTATTGTGTTGTATTGTGTTGTATTGTATTGTGTTATGTTGTATTGTGTTGTATTGTGTTGTGTTGTATAGAGTTGTGTTGTATTGAGTTGTATTGTGTTATATTGTGTTGCATTGTATTGTATTGAGTTGTACTGTGTTGTGTTGTATTGAGTTGTATTGTATTGTGTTGTACTGTATTGTATTGAGTTATATTGTGTTATATTGTATTGAGTTGTATTGTATTGTACTGGGTTGTATTGTATTGTATGGAGTTGTATTGTATTGCATTAGGATGTATTGAGTTGTATTATATTGTTTTGTATTGTGTTGTGTTATATTAAGTTGTATTGTATTGTGTTATGTTGTATTGTATTGTGTTGTATAGTATTGTATTGAGTTGTATTGTGTTGTGTTGTTGTATTGTATTGTGGTGTATTGTATTGAGTTGTGTTGTATTGTGTTGTGTTGTATTAAGTTGTGTTGTGTTGTGTTGTATTGTGTTATATTTATTGTGTTATATTGTGTCATTTAGTACAAAATGAAGTATCACAATTTTCCTTTCATTAAAGAAACTGGAATATTTCGGTGTTTTTGTAAAATTGCATGACAATGCAAGTGAAACAGTGTGTTGGTGTTTCAACATTCAAACAGTGTGGGCAGAGTTTTAGCCGCTTACATCTCCCAGACGCAGGCAGGTTCCCAGGCTGTGTATGACGTCCTCTGCGAGGTCGGAGTGGTCAGAATCCCACACCAGCCCGATGGACACAATTTCGGGGGAGTTCATCAGCACCCGGCGGATACGCAACATTTCCCCACAGTTACTCTGGGATCGAAAAAAGGAAGGGAGTGGATGAGAAAAAAATGAGTGTGGGTAAACAGGTTCATTTATCATGCTTTATGAGAGTGCACATCACCAAAACCACTCCTTCATCTGTTCGTCATTAACCCAAACATGCATGCAGAGACACAATGTGGAGAATAAGAGAATAGAGAGCAGGGATGAAAGCAGGAGACACGGGATAACGACAGAAACAGAAGAGAGATCGACAGAAAAGAGGAGAAGAAAAAAAACGCTGTGCTGAGTTGTATTTGTCCCTCGGGCCTTCTGTTAAGTTCAGAACTGTGTGTTCTGAATCCTTCCTTTGAGTCATGACCCACCGCAGAGCTGGCGCACACAAACACACACACTCAGATAAAAGCCTGCACACATGCACACAGCGCTGGCAGGATGAGCTCGGAAACAGCCTGAGAACACCCGGGCAACCAGACGCTTTGCCAAACGCAACGCGCACACACACATGCACACACTCGCATTCTGCACAATCACGCTCAGAACGCTCCCTCTGTGGGCAGCGTGCCGCCTCGCACTGCCACTAGAGATGGCAGGAAGGGGGTTTGCCAGCGACCGCTTCTCAGTTCTCAGGAAGGGACACAAACACAGGCCAGGGAGCAGCAGCCAGACTGTGCAGCCCGGGGACGGGGGCTATCTTCGCTCAGGACACACGGTCGGCACACGGAGTCCTCGGCGAGCCCCCTGTGCCGTCTCACTCAAAGGCTGATAGCAGCGTTCATCAAACAACTGTACAAACGGATTCACTCCGGTTCACAGCATTGGTCGGTGCAGGGCCCATCTCTGAATCTCACGTGCAAACACAAAAAGTTTGATTTAAATTTTTTTTTTAATTATTATTTTGGCTGTGACTGTGCAGAGCTTTCCAGAAAACGGTGAGTTACATAATCGCGTTTGTCAAAGGATACGGTGCCGATTGTAGCATTCTTCAAAGTAAAATGACAAAACTGGAGGAAAAAAGCTCAGGCTTTGCTTCCTGAAAACTCAAACAGCCCCAAAAGACAAGGCAAACACACTTTTATCAATGTATCGAGAGCCAAGACGACTGCAGACGCGTAAACTTAGGCTACGTTCACACTGCAGGTCTAAATGCTCAATTCATATTTTTTGGTGTGAACGTTCACACTACATTTTAAATGCGACCTGCATCAGACTCCAGTGTGAACGATCTACATTGCAGAAGTGACCCGCATGCGCAGAAGAAAACGTGTCTCAGAACGTGACGTGACACGCAGCACCCTGTGTTTGCGGAAGTAAACATGGACGCGACAGTTTTCAGTGTGTGTTCTGTAATTTTGAAGTTGTCGGCCAATTGGGGAAAGCTAAACATCCAAATGATTAAAGGCAAAAGAAACCTGAGAAGAAAGCGAGTGGAATTTTAAGTGATGGCGATTTTTGGAGCTGTGGCTGCTATCTCTGTTCAGAAGGGTGTGTGGATGTGGAGTAGGAGTCAAGAGTGGTGGGACATTGATGTGGGAGACTTAAGCGACACACAGTTTCTTCAAAATTTCAGGATGTCAAGGCAGACGTTTTAATACATCTGTCAGCGCCTGTCTGATCGCAGAACTGTGACGTCGGTCTCACATCGGTGATGCAAAAGTCAGATGTAAGTCACATGAGCGTTCACACTGCAGTCGCTTTGAAAACATCAGATATATATCCGATTTAAAACCACATACTGAAACGGCCTGGGTCAGATTTGAAAACATCATTGCGTTCAGACTGTCATAAAAAAATCGGATATGGGTCAGATAAGAGAGATAAGAGATTTATTTATTAACATTGCACCAGTTAATTAATACAACGTGATTATGTATACACAGTCGTCCAGAAGAGGGAGAGTATGCAAAGCTGCAGCATTTCCAAACACATGACATGTTCTTCTGCGCGGCCGCACTCATCCGTCTCCGGATGAAGGTCAAACAGATATGGAAAAAGGAAAAGCACAATAGGTATCATTTGTGATATTCAAAAAAAGAATCTATCAAAGATTGCCTTAAGACACTCTATGATAAAGTCCCAAAAACTCTATCAGCAATAAGCACAACCAGACAAGACATTGTTGCAGATTTGACGACATGCAAGGAGATCAAAAGAGTCTGTGAGCAGCACTCAGATAACACAGTTCAGCAGTTGTTAAGCTTGGCGCCTCCGAGCGCACTCCCAGAGACCTCTGGGGAGGGAGGGGGGGGGGGGTCAGCAATGTCTCTCAGCTTCACTCCAGGAGAATAGTTTCCAGCAGACAGCCTTCTTCTTTTTCCAAGGTCGTGCAGAAACTAGATTAGATAGTTATTGTTTATCTTCAATCCAGGCCACAGTGTTCTTTTTGACTGCAGCCTTCCAAAGTCCAGGTGCTGTTCAGGTCCAAAATCGCCGAATCATATGAGGTTCCGAAGCTACGAACCCCCATCCGTGCCCTGATTAATGCCGGGCGGCTGTAAACGAGTTCCAAAGCGCACCGCAGGTCCGCGGTGGTCTACCGCCGCTCCCATTGTGCGGTTCAGTTCGTACAACAGCTGGGTTGAGGAGCTCACAGCCCGGATCAGAGATTCTTGCTGATCAGGAAGTTTGGCCAGCGCGCCGATAGCCGCCGCAGTCTTCCTGATCTTCCAGTAACAGACAGCTCCGCTCACGCCAAAAAACAGAGCAGCTGCCACCAATATCCCAATAATCCACAAATCTTCCACGTCTTCGACAGACAGGACGGTCAAACACATGGGTTGCCACTGTCCCCAGGAGTCCATCATGTATCCGACAGCGTGCGTGTCAGAGGGGCAGACCGCTTCTCCTGGCCCGGTCCGCTTCGTGGAAAAAATCTTATCTATGGGGCAAAAAAATCGGATTTGGGTCGGATTTGCCTGCAATGTGAGCATAGCCTTAGATGACTTGTTCCATTTACCGCTGAAGTTGTTTAAAATTTTATTTTTGTTTACATCTCACTTGTTTTGACGTTAAAATAATAATAATAACAATAATAATAATAATAATAATGTGTATGTGTTGTCATCATTGATACAATGGCAAAATTGGCCCTCTGCATTTAACCCATCCACCACCAGGTGGTGCAGTGGGCAGCTATTGAAAGCGCCCGGGGGGCAATTTGGGGATGAGGTGTGCTGCCCAGAGACACCACAAGGTATGCAGTGACCTGGGATCGAACCTGGATCTTTCGGGTCCCAAGCCGGCTGCCCTGCCGAAGGTGCCCGGGGAGCGATTGGGGATAGGGTGTGCTGCTCAGAGACACAAGATGTACAACGACTGGGGATCAAACCTGGGACTTTTGGGTCCCGTGTCGGCTGCCCTGCCTCTACCTCATCTCGGCCCCTCAAATCCATCAAGACCTAATTTTATTCCCGAGACAATAATGTTTTTGCCTGTGTTCGTATGCTGTGTTAGCAAAATATGCCATCTGACCAATATCAAAGTCAAAAGTCAAAGTCAACTTTATTGTCAGATCTGCAATATGTACAGTGCAGGACATACACAGGACCGAAATTGCGTTTCTCTCAGTCCCTCGGTGCAACAGTAAACATCTAAACATTGAAACACTGAAACATATAATAATAGACATAAGCATAAAATAGTAAACCTAACACTGTCCTGAGTTTTTTGCATAGTGGTATAAGAGTATGAAAATTTACACCAACTCTAAAACTAAAACATTAAACATTTAATGAACATAATATTGTCCTGAGTTTTTGCATACTAGTATAAAAAAAGAGTATAAAAAGTATAACTAAAATAAACTAAAGGTTTCTAGCATTGACATTTGCAAAGTGGCAAAGCAGCGTATGAGTCAATGTACACAGTATATGTATGAGGTAGTAGTTGATGTTGTTGTAGAGGCAAAAAGTGGCATATGCAGTAAGGCACATTGGGCATCCCTAAATAAGACCGTTCAGAGCACACTGTATATGTACCAGCAGTGGTGTAGATATTAGAGTAGTGTAAATAAATGTAAACAGTAGTAATTACATGTAAGCAGTAGTAATAAAAGTAAACAGTATTAATAAATGTAAACAGAGAATGTAAACAGTATTATGATTATAGGCAGTGATGTGATGAATATGGTTGGAACTCCATCCCTTCTTTGCTTAACATTTGAGTTTAAAACGGTAGCATGAAAGGAGGCACTCCTTCAAGGAATACTAGGCTTTTTGAAACATTTTTTTGCAGATTTTTCATGCTCTGATGCAGATTTTACCAGCCAGCGTGATATTGTTGAAGTCAGCTGCACCTCAGGCCGACTGAAACAAAAGACAAGAAAGGCTTCCACACGTTTCATTTTGGAGCCAACATTCTTCAACATCAGCACCTGTATGTGCAAATATTTCAGCTGACTGAAGCTGCGCATGGACAAATTTCAAACTGTCTATTCAGTAATTTAGCATCAAGCAAACATCCTCCAAGTCTCCTGTTTTTCTCTCTCCAAATACTGTGGCTCTGAGCAAAGCCAAAGGTCGTGCTAACAAACTAGCAGTGCAAGTGATGGGAGATAAGAAAAGGCAGGTTGTCCACAGGGCACTGTCAAGGTTTGGATTGTGAATTACAGTAGTTTGGTTTCAGGGAGTGGATTCACCTTCACAAACCAAATATCTGAGGCTCTCACTGTAATCATCACACATCATGCTTCTCATTTAAAGATACCCATTGTACTTTGTAATAAGAGTATGTGCTGTGTAAAAAGTGTGTATGGTCTCACGGGACAGTTGCGCAGGTCTCCCATGTTGCTGGCGTTGCGAAGCAGCTCTCCAAACATATCCGGTGTTGGTTTGTCTCTGCACTCCAGCATCCTCACTGCCTGGTTACTGCGGCATGCAAACACACACACACACACACACATTTGAGACGAGCACACACACAAACAATCTACGTATTGGCGAACCCTAATTTGACGACGGCTGTGTTTAATACTGCCTGTCATTGCTTTTGCTAGGAATGATGAACACGTCAACAATAAAACTTGTTGATTCTGAGACAATCCCAGAGTTTTTCTCTTAAGAAGTAAAATATAGCAGATTAGCAGATTATAGCAGATTATAGCAGATTAAGAAGTAAAATATAGCAAATAGGAGAAACAAAAGTAAGAAGAAACTAGAACTATAAATACAGATAAGCACAGGTTCACCTCAAGAAGCAAAACTAAACAGCGCAAAAATAAGGGATTTTTTTTGTCTTATGTTGATTTTTTCTTTGTTGTAACCTGGCTTACTGGCAATAAATCTTATACATATAGAAAGCATACTTGTTTCCCTTAAAATTGTGCCACATTTGTTAAAAAATGCTTTCTGGGTTGAGCTGTTGCACCCAAGAAAAACTTGCTGAATCCTCTGTCTATGCCAAACATCTTATTCTGCTTATGACTCTTGTTTTGAGCTTCTAGTACATCAATTGTGTGTATCTCCTGTGAGCAACCAGTGGCAATCCCACATCTTCCAGGTCTGAGACTGAACTCCATCCTCCCAAAGGCCCACGCTCACTCCCACAAAGTGGCTTTATCAGAGACTACCTCCAGAATTTTGGAGTGGAAGGATGGAAAGGCCTGCCTGCAATCTTGGCCTCAACTCCACTGGGATCAGCCTGGATGTGTTCATTCCAGAGTGACCAGCACAAGCACATTAGTTTACTTGCACAATGTGTATGTCCTTTACATATTGCAGTTCTGACAATAAAGTTGACTTTGACTTTTGACTTGCAACCAATGCTGGTTGAAAAATGGGTCCCCCTCCCACATGTGTGTGACCAAGCAACATTAGGACAACGTTCAAGTCAGTTGTGGTTGTGTACAGTTCTTACACATGCTACTGGGGTCTCTATCCCTATTTGTTAAAACATGTCTTGTTACATCGTCAACATTCATTCAACCTATATTTGTCAGCGGGTTCGGATGTTGTCAGTCCATACAATGGGCGTTATCAACTGTTATCATCCCCATTTGTAGCAGTGAATAGGTCACAATCTACCTACTGTACTAGCATGTTTAACATAACGTTATCAGCGTTGTTATCGCTGTGAGTAGGCAGCATGTTTCCGTAAACCCGGAAGTGTAGCGTTTTTGTTTTTTTCAGCTTATGTAATCGTTTTCCTCAACCTAACCTTAAACCTGACCCCGAGGACCAACCCTAAACCTAACCCCCTTACCCTTGTGCCTAAACCTAACCAAGACCCTAAACCTAACGCCAGAGGCTTTAGTCGAAACTTTGACACGAAGCTAAAGACGGAGCCTGGTGTCATCGCTTGTAACAGTGACAATGTACCTTTAAACCTACTAGTAGGTACGGTAGGGGCATTCTGACCGCTACGTATGGGTATGATAATAATTGATAAGGACCATTTTATGGTTGATAACATCTGAAGCGGGTGCATTTGTACAGGTTAGTCTCATTGAGTCATGAGGACTCATTTACAAGAGAGACCAGTTTTAAACAAAAACTATAAATGAGGTACACACAACAATAACTATTCACATGAACGCATATAAAATGAAAAGCACACAAAAGAAGTGATATAAAACAAAACAACAAAACATACTTAATTGTAAAATGGTGTAAAATACTAAAACCGGGAAAATGTCTGTGCTGATTTTTGCCACAAACTTAAAAGTTGTTTAAAATCCCTTAGAAAGGTCATGGTCACGAGCTTCAAATCTTTATGCAAGGTGTTCCAGGAAACAGGAGGAAAGTAAGAAAATGCCCTTTTGCCAGATTCAGTCTGCACTGATGGGACACTGAAAGTAATGATGTCTTGATTAAAAGATGAAAATGTACCAGTCTGTATGAAGTTAATGATGACCACTTGACCAATGAATGCAGGGTGCAGTGATGGGTATGGTAGTTGCAGCCAGTTATGAAGCTTAGAGCACCGTGATAGACAGCATCCAACATCTAAGGCGCTCGCAGGAGCGTTCATGTAAATAATGGTAAATGGAGCTTATTTTTATAGCGCTTTCCAGCCCCCTATGAGGGGCCTCAAAGCGCTTTACAATACCAACCATCCACCCATTCATACACACATTCATACACCGGTAGCGGAAGACTGCCATGCAAGGCGCCATCCAGTCCTACCGGGAGCAACTCGGGGTTAAGTGTCTTGCCCAGGGAGTGGACACAACAACACATGGTGTGGGGAACCGGGATTCGAACCTCCAACCTTCCAATCGGGGGACGACTGCCATTACCACTACGCCACGGCCGCCCTAATGTCACCAGAGTCAATAGAGGGAAGGGAAGTAGCAGTAACAAGGAGTTTCCTAGTATTTAGAGTTAACCAGGATCTATTTCTGTAAAAGAAGCCCAGTTTTAATTTCAATTTCTTTACCAAGTTTTTGACATGAGGCTTAAAAGAGAGATGTGCATCGACAAAAATTCACAAGTATTTGTAAAAATCAACAAACTCAATAGAAACCATTCGTAGGATAGAAGGAGAGTCTGCTGGTACCAACCTCCTGTTTGAAAACAACATCCCTTTGGTTTTTATCAGCATTTAGCACAAGTTTGAGATGGAACAAATCTGACTGGATGATGTCGAACGCAGACTGTAAAAGTTGGAACACTTTAGCAACTGTTTGTGTCATCGGCCTAGAAATGTAAGGATTCATCAGGAACAATCTGACATAAATTATTTATGTAGATTGTGAAGAGGGTGGGACCTAATACTGAGCCTTGTGGTACACCATTATTGACAGTTAAATAACTGGAAGAAGTGCCATTATATTGAACACATTGCCTTCGATCTGAAAGGTAATTAGAAAACCAACTGATAGTATAGTTCGAGAAACCAACATGTCTCGTTTCTTCAGAATTCAACCATCCGTTACAATAAACATCAAACAAGAGGCAGTATCAGAATAAATTGTTTGGCAGAGATCTGAAGTTATTTAGCAGTGCAACCCACATACCCACACATGTCATTTCCCAATGAACCTGTCACCATTGAAGACAAACAACAAGCTTTCCAACTGTAACATATTTATTGCCAAGAAGCATTATTACAACAAATAAATGATCAACCAAACACAAATTTCCAACTTTTTGTGCTAGGTTTATATCAACATTAGGATGATTTAATCTAAATTAGCATTAAAAGCTTTACTCAGGAGACAAAACTGTGATTTCTTCAGCAATGCTTAAATCAATAACATTTTAATACTAATTTGCATTTTACTGTTTTGCTTTAATATACTGTACTCTGAAGGATAAAGTTCAATGTATAATATCCTCTTCTATGAATACCAAATGAGCAACTCTGCCTCTGGCACTGAACTGGGTTTATATTTTGTGTGTTGGGGATTATTTTTCAATTTAATTACTTTTTTTTCTGAATAACAATTTATAATAAAAACTCTCCTCATCCCTTCCATTACCCTGAGATGAAACTCTTCTCTCACAATAAAAAAAAGCCTCACAATAGAACAGCAGTTTAGAACATGCTCTCTCATGTCATAGCTTTTTGTTGTCATTAGATTATTTTCCATATGTTGATTTTTTTTATTTTATTTTTGTGTTTTGGGTCTTAACAAACAACTCTCAGTGACGTTTAAAACAGCTAACCGGCACATTAGAGCACCTCGGTGATCTACAACAATTTGAAATTGTCTATTTATTTGTACTTTTTTTGTTTTCTGCATTGTTTTATTTGCTGAAGAGCTCTGAAGTGATGCATCCTCTTAATTGCTTGTTCAGGCTCACTGTTTTACTCATAGATTTCCATTGCCCCCTAGGTGTACTGAATCAAACACCTGATTAATCACTTCCCCACTCCTGATTTCATTAACTTGAAGGTTTTCCCAGCTCACACACACTATCCTGTGTTGATTTACCTGCCATCTTCTTTTTATATATGGAGGACGTTATGCAGAAGCTCACCTGCTCTTGCATATGCATGAACGTTCCCGTGTACGCATGATGTATGTGTTTACATTTTCATGCTCACAGACCCGTGCAGAGGAACACACTCGCTTTACTGTCATTTCATCACAGCTTGCCACCAGATTTACTGCATTTTGTGTGTTTGCATGCATTTGTGTGTGTGGGTGTGTGCTCAGTTTTACCATAGGGATGTGGTGGAGATGTAATGGACCATCTGAATGAAGGGCAGGGGGTCCGATGTGGCTCCACACCTGTTACAAACACACTGCAAACACAAAGACATCCTGGGATTCATTACAGAGCACGTTTCTCATCCAGGCCCTCAACGACAGGCGCTTTAAAGAGACGGAGCACGTGAAGGCTCTCCCACCTGCTCGAACAGAGTCATGGCGAACTTCTGGTGCGGTATGCAGTGTTTGGCTGTGCAGATGTCCTCCCTGCTCTCCGCACTGATGTGGAAGTGGAGCCGCATGAGGAGATTCTCCTAACACGTGGCACAAAAGTTTGTAGTTATGAGCGGTGTGGTTTTGTACACACAAGCGGAGTGTGTACGTTTGGTGTGTGTGATCACTCCTCTCTGTTGGCACTCTTGTTAATCTGACCGTGGGAGCAGCATCTATATTTCATATGAAGCCGACGGATTCCCTGACTGAACACATTTACTACCAATCGATCAGACAGCACCTCTCAGGAGCACACATAAAACATGCACACGCACACACAATGACTAGACACACACACAGTGTGGGTCTGAACGATAAAGGCAGAGGAAAAACACTGAAATTGGTGGTTAGGAACCAAGAGGAACAGCTGAAAGCGTAATGTGGGTAGTTTCAAGATATAACATTTTAAAAAACAAGCGTTTATCTTTAACTTTCACCAACATGGTATTAACAAAAATATGTTATTCCCTCTTTCATATGAAGTCATGTTTAAAAAATCTCGATAATTGTTGCTTTTTTTCCTTTTCGAAGGCAATAAATGTTTGCGTAATCATAAAAAGATTAAGTGAACTAGAAAAATTGCATTTCCTGCGAAAATACAGTGTGAATGTTTATTGCTGAAGAACTGACAAACAGATGAAATTAGCTAAAATGTGCTGAAATTGTAGCTGAAATGGGAGAACAAGCCTAGTTGGCAGAAAAAGGCAGCAAGAACACGTTTTTCTGAATTTGGTTTGAATAAGAAGAAATTAGCACAAAAATTAGTAAATTAGCTTAAAAAAAGGGTGGAAATTAGCAAGAAATAGCTGAAACTAGCTGAAAAGGAAAGAAGCTTAAATTACCAGAAGGAAGGAGAGAGAGCACAAGTGTGCCCAATTAGGCTTAAAGAGGCAGAAATTAGCACAAAAAGTGGAAATGATCTGAAAAAAGTCCAAATTAACTAAATCAGCTGAAAATCAGCTAAAAAAAAAGACAGAAAGAAGCTTAAATTACCAAAAAGAAGTGGAGAGAGCAGATTATCTTTTTTTTTTTGTCTGAATTAGTCTGGAAACGTTGAAATGAGAGCAAAAAAATGTGGAATTGACTTAAAAAGATTAAATTATCATAAAACAGCTAAAGCTTAAATAGTAGAAAAGGCTGAAACTTGCATAAACAAGCAGAAAGGAGCATAACAAGCCGAAAATAGCAGAAGTTTTAAAAAGCATAAACATTTTGTAGTTAGCAAGAAGAATCTGAAGGAAGCACAAAACAGTTGAAAAAACAGCTTAAATTAGCTGAACGTAGGGGTAAACGTTTAAATTTGCACAAAGAAACTGAAAGAAGCTGAACCAGAACAAAATGTAAAAGGAGCAGTAAAAGGTTGTAAACAGGTGTAAAGATATGAAGGAGGTAAAATGAGCTCAGTTCATTTTCTATGAAATAAATGGCAGAAAAGACTACATATTTCAAAAAGCTAAAGTTGCAACAATACCAAAAGTCATAAAAGGATTGTCCTAAAAGTGCTGAATGTTTTGATCTACAATTTGTTGAAATAGCAGAAAAATTGTGGAACGAGAGCGATGCCGATAAATGTTCAGAAGTATAGAACCCAGAATAATAATAAATATACGGTAAACAGGATCACAATAGTGTGAATGCTTTGTACGGTAAGTATTCACACATTAATTTGCATAGAAATATGTAGGTGAGTTCAGATTTGTATCATAATTCACTCTTCTTTGATGTATTTCAGCTTATTACTTTGAACAAATAGCTGAATAAACATAGTTGTTTTTCCAAATTACACAAAATTAAGTTTGTTTCATAAATTAAGGTTTAGCATTCCTTAAAGTTACACATATTTCATGTTTGAATCTTATGTTTAGAAAAAAAAGGAGTTGTAGTAATTTTGTTCAAATTAATGTTATCTCGCATAATGCTGTGAGATATCGTGCTCAGATTATGTGTTGTGAATAGGCCTGTCATAATAACAAGTTTTGCTGGGCTAATTAATTGTCTCAGAAATTATTGCGATAAATGATAATATTGTTTGAAAGTTGACAATGTTTAGTAATGTCAAATTTAAGAAGAAATATTGGTTAATTTTTGTGTGTAGTAATTTTTTGTACCACTAGATGGCAGTATAAAACTGTTTGGACCAAAGGATGGTTAGTGAGGGAGCAAACGGTGTGTCACTTTTTTAAAAATGGGAGGGAGGCCCCTTGATGTAACATTGGCTGTCTCTACTTCCTTTATTCAGTTCTCAAAATGGCGGACGTTCACAAAGCTTTAATAAAAAAATCAGTAAACAAGTTCTCAGCTTATTTTTGCCGAGAAAAACAAATTTTACATGAACGCACGGGTTTCAACTGTGACAAGACGGGGTTTTTTTTCACGCGGTCGGCCTGTTAGCTTAGCTCGTAGCTTAGCTTCTCAGCTTACCTACTTTTAACGATCCAAGAACACAATTTTGGACGGTTAAAACAGACACAGAAAAGAGAAAGGGAGGGGTCAGTGAAGAGCACCGGAATTGAACCTTTTCGCATCCAATGTCTTCAGCAGAAAGAGACACAAAGAAACGATAAAGTCAATAAATGAAAATGCGGTTGATAATTTTCATTTATCATGCGATTAATTGATTTATTGTTTATCGTGACAGGCCTAGTTGTGAATGACTCTCAGCTGTGGCCACACCAAATTCAGTTCAATATTTGTAAAAGTGACTTACCGGTAGTTATAATAATTTATTTTGTTTGCTAAGGCTGATTAGCTGTGGAGAACATCTAGAATTGGATTGACTCCAAATGAAAATATATTATAGACGTGCATCCAATGATTTTTTTCTGAAGTTCCCTTTCAGTCATGTCTCTCGGTGCAACACATGCTATGGGAATTACGCCCCCGTGCGATTACCTGAAGGAATACATTCACGCCTTTACGGCAAGGGCATCAGCGTCGCGCCAGAGGCCCCGCCCTCTGGGTACTTAAACCGCTGACGCCCATCCATCAATCTCTTATTGCCCTTC
>JBBPBX010024282.1:28375-39793 GCA_038048925.1 Garcialebias charrua | reverse complement strand
TATATATATATATATATATATATATATATATATATATATATATATATATATATATATATATATATATATATATATATATATATATATATATATTAGGGCTGGACGATATGGCCAAAATTTTTATCACGATATAGTTTCTAATTTCGGTCGATAACGATATAATTCGATATCGATATAAACAATATAAAAGCCTAAAAAAAACTATAAACTATACAAATAAATTATTGTTCACCTTGTATTTGTATTTAGCCTCCAAAAAGATGGAAATCACCATCAAATAAACATAAACTTCTCAACCCAATAATTCTCAGTCGGGTCATCTGGACAGTTTATTTTTTATAGAAACGTTTCATCCTCCATCCAGTTTCCATAAAAAAGAAACTGTCCAGATGACCTGACTGAGAATTATTGGATTTGGTACCTGGATTATTGAGCATGAACTTTCTTGCCATAAAATTCTCAACTGTGTCAATATTATTAGTTTTAACTTTAAACAAGAACTTTAAAATTTACAGTATTGAAATTCATAGTTAATTAAATAAAACTTTTGGGTGTTGTTATTTATAAGAAGCTGACATCTCATGGAAATTACTTAAGAATAAAAATAAAAAAATCAATTGCATTACTGTATAAAGTAAAATAGTTTTTGAATGACAAAGTTTTGAATATATTGTATAAGGTAATGATTGTTCCATATTTAATCTGTTGTATTGAAGTTTGGGGAAAAGCATGTAAAACTATTACAAACCCTGTTTTTATTTTATTAAAAAAAGAGCTATAAGAATTATTAGTAGGAAGTGCTATGGTCACCCAACAAATATTTCATCAGTTTAAATTATTAAAATTTTATGATTTGGTTGAACATAGTATTTTACAAGTCATGTATAAAACTAAAAAAAAATTACCCCCCAAATATTCAATTAAAAATTGTTTAAAGTTATTAAACCCTGAAGGGAATGTAAATGTTTGTAAAACCTCCATTTAGGACTAGTTTGAAGGAGCTGAGTTGTAAATCAGGAAACAGGATTGTGTTGACTTGATATCACCATAAACATTTCTAAAACTATTTATATGTTTTAAAAGCTGATTAAATCAAAGTTGTTGGGAAGGTGTGTGCAGGTGAAGTGAAGGTTGTTGTTTGTTTGTAGTTATTTTGTATTTTTTAAACAAGGGGCAGATATTATAACTAGGGATGGGGCAGATCCGATCCAGTATCGGTATCGGTATCCGATACCAGCATTATTTAAGTATCGGGTATCGGATCAAACCTGCCGATACTTTTCCGATCCAGCTTCAAAGAGCACTTGTGTTCAATCACAATCTGTGACTGCCCTTTTTAACATTGTGTGAGATAAACCCAATGAAGACACTCTTAAGCCTTACAATAAGGGGGTTCCCTATTGTAAGGCTTAAGAGTGTCTTCATTGGGTTTATCTCACACAATGTTAAAATGAATAGTTTGGGTGCAAAAGTTTCATTATACAGAGTCAAATACCTGAACAGTATCGGATCGGGAAAGTATCGGTATCGGTCGATACTGAGTTAATAAGTATCGGTATCGGATCGGAAGTGAGAAATGTGGATCGGTGCATCCCTAATTATAACACTATTTTCGTCTTTCTGCACCTTTTCATTCAGTGTTTTTTTTTTTACTTCTGATGAATTTGTTTTATTTTGAAGAGAAAAAAAAACATGCAGCGCTGGGCTGTTTGTTTACGTCGTAGTTTCAGGGAAACGTTGGCTCAAACTTTATTGTGCTTCATCTTCTGACTCTCATCATATTATATCAAGTGGAAACTCTTCAGATTAAACAAGTTAGATGTTCCCACCGCTAGTTAGAACGACTCTACGTCACGTTTTGCAAAATAAAGAAACCGAGTAGGAGGACCTCGCTGCAGATGAGACCTGCAGTAAACCGAACTACGTCCACACCGACGAATTAGTCTTTCCTCTCATCAGTGATGTCGTCTCTTTCTCTTCGCTTGTGAAACTTTGTTCAGTCACATTCTGACGGTCATGAGCACTCGTTTGACTCGTTTTGAAGCGAAAACTTAACGCGCTTTGGAGACTAGCTTAGCTTTTAGCCTGCTACCGCTAACGCCTGCTGCTGGAGTGAGCGCTGCGTAACAACGACGTCACCACGCACGTTTTGTGTCACAGCTTTTTCTGTCCGGGCGGGTTGTTGAAGCAGCCGCTCCAACCCGAACAGAAACAGAAAAACGTCAATGAAACGTTGTAAAATCCTATCGAAATATCGAAAATATGCTTAAACTTCATATCATCGTTATTGAATAAAAGTATATCGCGATATTTATCGTTATTGAATTATCGTCCAGCACTATATATACATATATATATATACATATATATATATATATATATATATATATATAATATATATATATATATATATATATATATATATATATATATATATATACATGCACACATATACACACATACACACACACACACATTCTAAGCAATGTTTCTAAACTCTAAATGCTCTAAAAGAGCACAGCAGGTCATGATCTCTGCTCTCTGCCTACCGCTACTCTCTGCCAGCTCTCTTGGCCATGCCAACTTCTCCGTTGCAGAGCTGAGATCTGACACGCTGCAGGAGGAAGTTTATCCTGCAGCTGTGGGCTGCACACAAGTGCAGCAGGTGCTAAATAATTACAACTAATTTATTTTAAATAAAAAGTCCATTCTGATTGTGCGGCTCATCCATCAATCAGCCAGTTGTGGGTCATGTCTGATCTTATTTTGAAAAACTGCGATAGAGTGAGTCTGCGAACAACGAACCGCAGAGTATTTGTATCCTAGTATTTGTATTCTATATTTCTATATTTGTAACTAGTACACTTAATCCCTAGCAAGTAGTGAGGGACTACTGTATTTTGCTAACTGACATTAAGCGTTGACTCCAAACATCAGTGGTAAAGTTTAAAAAATAAATTAGCATGGGGTTAATTAGTGCTCACCGTTTAAGGTAGGGCTCAGCCTCAACAACTACCACACCAAAGTTTTTGTCAGAATCTGTAAAATCTGACTCCAAAAAATTAAACAGCTGCAAATTCCAACTTACCGGTACTGATTAATTTCTGAAAATGCATATTAAATCAATTCTGTCTTCATGAGCTATTTTGCTAACATTACAGACAAGCACACAAATACACAGGCAAAAACATTATTGCTACGCCTTCGCCTTTGGCGCTGGGTGATGATGACTTCTCTGAATGGACTTTAAACCTTCATTTTATTGCTTTGGTAGACGCTTTGCATTTATTAACGTGAGGAGCTGCTATGCTTGTTTTATTCCACTTCTAAGACGCCGCAGTGATTCAGAAATATAATAATATATTTTGCACAAAACGGCGTGACATTTGCAATTAATCAAATATTAAATCAAAGCGGCATTTCCTAACTTCTGTTGTTTGTTCCATTGTTAGTTTGTTCATCTTTTATAATATGGATAGATCAACATGACTGGGTCAGCTTCAAGCAATGATCCTGTTAGACTGATCAGGTCCTGTGAGCAGAACCAGGTGGATGACGAGTGATCAGCCAACAGCGTGACGTTTAAAAACAAACGGCTGTTTGGGAGTTATAAACAGAAGAATAAGGGATAGTGGCATCAAACAGGAAGCTGGCAGATTGTTGATTAAAGCCAATCGTGAGAACAGATATGGCGGCTGACCTTTTTATAACCCCTTTACATATTTCTCGCTCTTCACAGACTCTTTCAGGCAGAGGAGCCGGCTCTGTTTGGTTTGAGCTGCACCGTCGTTGCTTTCAGCTCACACGGGATGCAGCAGGAAAGGTCATTTCTAGAAGTTGAACATTACTGATCAGAATGTCAAGCGAATTGCGTTGCCCACATTCGGCAGCCGCGTGCCGTACTGGGGAATAGACGGGCGCTTACAAGGAGAGCCAGCAGGCGCAGCAATAGGCCTGTGGAATAAAACTGTAATGAAGATGCAACTAGTCTTCCTCAGATCAGACATACTTTTATTAAGTTTTTACCTTCATCGTGTGTCTAGTTTTAAGCGGAGGGATTAGTGTGTGTGTGTGCAGGTGTGTCGTTACAACCCGCCCCCGTCCTACACACACACACACACTTTGTTAAATGAGGTATATCAGTTCATTTTGAAGCTAAGCTTGTCAGGCTCGTCGCAGTAGGAGTGATAACAGCAGCATGTACGTCTGTGACTTGTACTTTTTAATTGAACTTTTTATTTGTTTTGAGTAGGGCTTAGTATATCCTGGAAATGTGAAACGCAAATAAATAAATAAAAAAGTTTTTTTAAAAGAAGTCATCAGAAGGAAGCAGGCGTGGTTAACCCGAGGGTATAATCCTGTCCAGGATTTTAACTGTGCACTGGTGAATGATGACTATGGGAGTGGGAAAATCATTTGTTCTAATTAAATGACAAGATTAACTCGGGATCAACATCTCTTTGTTCTTTTAAAGCAGAGGTTTTCTAGATTAATAAAATAAGCTGGGTTTATTGTCATCAGCATAATAAAATTTATATATATATATTTTTTTTTTTAAAGCCCAAAAGCTGCCAATCAGTCAAAAGATTATTTTCATCATTCAGGTAAAGTTGACAAATGCAATGAAATGTATTTGTTACAGAGGTTTTAAACCTTTTATTTGATTTATTAAAGGAGAAGCTTTTTTTTAATATAAAAGCTCTTCTCATGACAACAATTTTATAATTGATAAAATAGAGTTTAGAAGCATCAAAATTCTACTTTGTCCCAGAGCAAACAAAGCATTTTATCCAACGGACCAAAGATCAGAAGAACATAAAACAAGCAGCGTTTCAGCAAAACTGTGTAAATGGAGACCAAACGTCATCGTCATTAATCCAGGTATAAAATCCAACAACGTTCAGTTAGGTCATCTGGACAGTTTCTTTTTTTTTTAACCGAGATGTTTAGTCCTTCATCCAAAGGACTTCTTCAATCTGATGAGCCACCAAACAAAACTGATTCCCACAAACCAGTTTGCTGTGTAAATGGAGCTGCTTGCAGGAAAATAGTTTTAGCATTATTTTTGGTTAGTGTTGTTGGTGTATGGATTTAAAAATTGCCTCATCGGGTTCAGAAGGTGGAATAAAAAAAACGTTTTTTTGCTATTAAAAAAAACAGTTGAAATGTTCAGAAATCCAACTTTCTCTTTTTTATCAGACCTAGACTCATTTCTAATAATAATTTCTAATAATACTCATAATACTCATACTAATACTCATAATAATAATACTCATAATAATAATACATAATAATAATAATACTAATACTCATAATAATAATACTCATAATACTCATTTATAATAATAATTTCTTGCAGGAAAATAGTTTTAGCATTATTTTTGGTTAGTGTTGTTGGTGTATGGATTTAAAAATTGCCTCATCGGGTTCAGAAGGTGGAATAAAAAAAACGTTTTTTTGCTATTAAAAAAAACAGTTGAAATGTTCAGAAATCCAACTTTCTCTTTTTTATCAGACCTAGACTCATTTCTAATAATAATTATAATCATTCAACTTGTTGAAACGGTGGAACTGTAACATATTGGTTCATGTCTGTATTTGTTTTTACCCTTTGCAAATTATTTCATGAACCTGTCAACGTTTCAATGAAACTCTCTGAAAGTAAGTACTGGATGTACGTCTACAACTGATTAACATTTAGAGTTAAACCAGTTTAAGAAGTCGACTGCAGTAAATTGATATTATCCAACAACAACAAAATGGTTATAACTCAGCTATTGTTACAGATACTGAGCTCAGACTTGGTGTGGTAGTAGCTGAGACTCACTCTTAACACCTATTTTAAGCACTAACTGATCGAGTGTGGTCTCTTTTAAAAATTGCCATCAAGTATTGGAGTCAATTATGTATGTTTGGTAGCATAATATCTCATGAACCACTCATCTTCTGTGTCTCATCTCATTAACCCAAATCGAGATATAAATAAAAATGGCTATAAATCGGTCATTTTTACAAAAGTTGAGCAAAATTTGGGTGCAGTGGTAGCTGATTCTTTCATTCAACCTTTATTTATACGGATTAGTCACATTGAGTCAGGATAACTCATTTACAAGAGAGACCTGTTTTAGACAAACGTAAAGTACAGACAACAACAAACTGCAGTAAAAATGCAATTAAAATAAAGGTGCCGTACAATACAAGGTAAAATACTAAAATCAAGAACATATTTGCTGTGATATTTCTATTGTCCTGACAAAATATTTTAAATCTTCTAAATACATTATTATGTTATACTCAGAGCCAGCACATTTGAGCTCTTCCGTGCATGTGAAGGCGCATGAGGTCATTTATTAGGTTTGACCAAAACAACTATAACTCTCCTTCTCAAGTGACAGATGTGCATTCCTTCATGGACTGCAAGGAATTTAACTTTATTTTTTATTTTTATGTATTTATTCATTTCAGTTATAAAACACAAAGACAATTTCAAAACAAAAATAAAATAAAAAACAAAACATAAAATGAAAGGTAGCAGAAGAAGAAAACATCTTATCATATCTGCTCCTTCTTAAACAAAATCAATTCAAACTATCAATTCAAACAATAATCATCTACACATAATACAACAGAATACATAACTCATACAAATTTACCGTTTATAATTCATTTGATATTAACTAACTTATATGTATCTTTTCAACAAAATAGTATTCATCTTTTTCTTGAATATAAACATTGACTTTTTTTTTACATCATTTTCCAAACTGTTCCATAGACCTATTCCCTGTATTGAAGTTGACTGACCCTTTACACTGGTTCTATACTTTGGTTTTACAAAAACATCCATTCCCTTAAGATTATAACAACTTTTCCTTTTCACAAAATACGCTTGAATGTTCGATGGTAGTATGTAATTCTGAGCTTTATACATAACTAAAAGAATATTATAGTCTACCAAATCATAAAACTTAAGAAATTTCAATTGATAAAACAAAATACTTGAACTTCAGACTGATATCAATCTGCATGATTTGTTAGCTTAGTTATAATAAAAAGAACTCTCCGCACTTGCGTACTGTAAGCAGCTGAACTCAAAATCAAACAGTTCATAAATGGTGACCAAACAGCAGCAGCATAACAACATGTTGAAGGAAAGCTCACTGCAGAGTGTAGTTTGTTGCTGCTACTCAAAAGGTCAATTACCTGCTCACGATGACAAATTTAACTGCATTGTGAAGACCTGGATGGATAATCTGCCAAAGCAAGTGGAGCATATCATGCAGAAGCTGTGCTTAGCAGATTGCACCTTCACTGCCATCATTGGATACCTTGTTTTATCAACCTTAACGTGAGGTATACAACATCCATGTACACACGTGCTGCTCTAAGCTGCCTCCTGCACGGTTTAATTGGCTATCAGTTGAGCACTCCACAAGCCTAATTCAGCTCTAATGACCGCAACGCTGCACTGTTTGTGTGTGCATGTGTGTGTGCCAGGAATCATCCCACTATTAAGTCGTCTCTGAAGCAACAACCAGCCACGATCCGCCCGACCCGCTGTAATGACGCTCTGCATAAGACAGCTAATAAGTCATGCGCCAGATTGCAAACTACCGTTTCCCCCTGACTGAGTCACTATTGGGTTTGACAGCGTTATTTCTCAAATCGCCCCCAGGGCAAGACCTGTGTGATCATGGGTGATTAGAAGTAGCTTCATCTTGTGCCGCTTCAATGTTCGCCCAGTATGTGTGGAGTCATTGTGTATAAGTTCTTACATGCCTGTTTGTTTACCCCCCGCCCCCCCAATCCTGCACATAATGAGTCTAAAAGCAGTTTTTTGCTAGAAAATCGTGCAAACAAACATGTTCTCGGTCGAGAGGACGGATGCTGATCCTGCTCGTGTTTGCCTCGTTCTGTGGCTGCATGGCCAGTATGAAGGCAGGCGCCAGTATAAAGGCAGGCTGTGGTCATGCTGGATAACAGTATAAAGGCAGGCTGTGGTTATGCTGGATGCCAGTATAAAGGCAGGCTGTGGTCATGCTGGATGCCAGTATAAAGGCAGGCTGTGGTCATGCTGGATGCCAGTATAAAGGCAGGCTGTGGTCATGCTGGATGCCAGTATAAAGGCAGGCTGTGGTCATGCTGGATGCCAGTATAAAGGCAGGCTGTGGTCATGCTGGATGCCAGTATAAAGGCAGGCTGTGGTCATGCTGGATGCCAGTATAAAGGCAGGCTGTGGTCATGCTGGATGCCAGTATAAAGGCAGGCTGTGGTCATGCTTGATGCCAGTATAAAGGCAGGCTGTGGTCATGCTGGATGCCAGTATAAAGGCAGGCTGTGGTCATGCTTGATGCCAGTATAAAGGCAGGCTGTGGTCATGCTGGATGCCAGTATAAAGGCAGGCTGTGGTCATGCTTGATGCCAGTATAAAGGCAGGCTGTGGTCATGCTGGATGCCAGTATAAAGGCAGGCTGTGGTCATGCTGGATGCCAGTATAAAGGCAGGCTGTGGTCATGCTGGATGCCAGTATAAAGGCAGGCTGTGGTCATGCTGGATGCCAGTATAAAGGCAGGCTGTGGTCATGCTGGATGCCAGTATAAAGGCAGGCTGTGGTCATGCTGGATGCCAGTATAAAGGCAGGCTGTGGTCATGCTGGATGCCAGTATAAAGGCAGGCTGTGGTCATGCTGGATGCCAGTATAAAGGCAGGCTGTGGTCATGCTGGATGCCAGTATAAAGGCAGGCTGTGGTCATGCTGGATGCCAGTATAAAGGCAGGCTGTGGTCATGCTGGATGCCAGTATAAAGGCAGGCTGTGGTCATGCTGGATGCCAGTATAAAGGCAGGCTGTGGTCATGCTGGATGCCAGTATAAAGGCAGGCTGTGGTCATGCTGGATGCCAGTATAAAGGCAGGCTGTGGTCATGCTGGATGCCAGTATAAAGGCAGGCTGTGGTCATGCTGGATGCCAGTATAAAGGCAGGCTGTGGTCATGCTGGATGCCAGTATAAAGGCAGGCTGTGGTCATGCTGGATGCCAGTATAAAGGCAGGCTGTGGTCATGCTGGATGCCAGTATAAAGGCAGGCTGTGGTCATGCTGGATGCCAGTATAAAGGCAGGCTGTGGTCATGCTGGATGCCAGTATAAAGGCAGGCTGTGGTCATGCTGGATGCCAGTATAAAGGCAGGCTGTGGTCATGCTGGATGCCAGTATAAAGGCAGGCTGTGGTCATGCTGGATGCCAGTATAAAGGCAGGCTGTGGTCATGCTGGATGCCAGTATAAAGGCAGGCTGTGGTCATGCTGGATGCCAGTATAAAGGCAGGCTGTGGTCATGCTGGATGCCAGTATAAAGGCAGGCTGTGGTCATGCTGGATGCCAGTATAAAGGCAGGCTGTGGTTATGCTGGATGCCAGTATAAAGGCAGGCTGTGGTCATGCTGGATGCCAGTATAAAGGCAGGCTGTGGTTATGCTGGATGCCAGTATAAAGGCAGGCTGTGGTCATGCTGGATGCAGATGTCATCCAACGACAACCATCAGCGGAGAGGAGCAGGAAGAGGAGGCTGGAGCGTTTTCAGCACCGCGGAGAGCTCCCACACCGTAGCAGCCCCTCGTTTCCCACTCCACTGGCCGTCATGGAAGCTTTTGCCGCTGGTGGCACTGGGAGGATTCTTTCCCCATAAGGGAGCGTTGAAGCAGCTCATTTGACACCATTAGACAAGTCAATCTTATGAAAGACGATCTCCCCCTTTCGCTCCCAAAGCTTGCGCGGTGAGCCAATGCACGCAAATCCGGTGAGTCCCGGGCGGGGTGGAGGGGAATCCGTGCAAGAGTGTCCAAGGAGAGATGTGCGTGTGTCACAGTGTTTGCATCCAGTCCATGTTTGCTGTTGGAGCAAAAAGCTAAGTGCGCATCCGGTCACAGAACTGTCCCGCCGGAGCCGTGCGTGCTGTTTTCGTGCAGTTCAGCCAGTGCGCGTGATGTGACGGCACCAAAACAAGAACCTGCTCACAGTGATGGATTAATCACACCCTGCTTCAGTAAACAAGAGGCGGCACGTTCCGACCCAGTGTGTTAACACTGTCACGGATTGTCATGACGTGGTCCGTACGCTGAGCTGCACCTCACTCATCCCTGGATGGATGGATGGATGGATGCTGTCTTCATTCTGCGCAGCTGAAACTAATTCGCAATTTACAGCTTCCGTTCACTCAACCCACGGCAACGATAGGCGCACAAGAAACAGGCATGTTAACAGATTTACACGTGCACCTTCACGCCACGTTTAAAAAGAAAACGGTTTACCTTCGTTCTCCAGAAGCAAGACGAAAAGAAAATTCTCAAACAGACTTCTTGGTCCAAACTGCGCTGTAGTTCCAGCACTGCGCTCCTGCTCGGCTCGGGGGAATTATGGGATTGCGTGTGAGAAGCAGCGGCGTGTGCCCAACTCTCAGCAGCAGCAGCAGCAGCTCAGCATCCTCTGGCTGGTGGCGGGCGGCTCTTTCCTCTCAGAGCTCCAGCATCTCTTCTGCTCTATTTCAACTCCGCTCGCGCCGCTCCGCTCCTGACGTCACGTCAGCCGCGCCACCGCCGCTGCAGCTTCTGCGCGCCGGAAAGCGACACCTGTGCGTGCGCGCGAAAGCAGCGGCGTGTGCCCAACTCTCAGCAGCAGCAGCAGCAGCTCAGCATCCTCTGGCTGGTGGCGGGCGGCTCTTTCCTCTCAGAGCTCCAGCATCTCTTCTGCTCTATTTCAACTCCGCTCGCGCCGCTCCGCTCCTGACGTCACGTCAGCCGCGCCACCGCCGCTGCAGCTTCTGCGCGCCGGAAAGCGACACCTGTGCGTGCGCGCGAACAACAGTGAGGGACCACTGAAAGGAAGATTCTACTGCAGGTGTTTTGGTTAACTTGGCTGTGGTTAAAGTCGTTAATGAAGAAACTTTTAAAGAAAAGTTCACTAAATTAAAGCACTAAACCCGTAGATCAGTCAAAAACTTTGCAAAATATAAAAATATTTGCTGTACTTGTTTTTGTTTTTTTTCAAATTGAAAGGTAATAGGTCTATTAAGTAAATAAATACACAAAGACACACATAAATAAATAAATAAATATATATATATATATATATGTAGGCTATACATATATATATACATACATATATATATATATACATATATATATATATAATAATATAAATAAATGTCCATTTTTGTCATCTGTGTATGTTTCCCATACAAGACGAAATTCGTCTCTGCATTTAACCCAACCACCACCAGGTGGTGCAGTGAGCAGCCATAGAAAGCGCCCGGGGAGCTGGGGAAATAGGTGTGCACTCATAGACACCCCAAGGTGTGTAGTGGCCGGGGTTCGAACCTGGGTCCTTCGGGTCCCAAGTCGGAAGCCCTGCCACTACACCATCTTGGCC
>JBBPBX010024282.1:3070-21195 GCA_038048925.1 Garcialebias charrua | reverse complement strand
AAATCTTCTTAGTCAAATGAAGGACTGTCCTCTAGACACATTTTACTGAAAAAGAGGAAACACGATAAACTGCACACGACACAATGCTGACGGCGCCATGTTCTAAAAGTTACTAAGATGCTGTGCCTCTATCAAAATTGCATGTAGCTCTAAAACATTTATAAAGGCTATAACATGTATCAAGACATCGACAAAAAATGGAGTTTAGAGAAAGCAAAAATGAAAGACAAAGAAGAAAATAAGAATGAATGATTTGGTCCAAAATGAAAGAAATAAATTATTTTAGAATATGTGTCATCGTATGGAGTAATTTTAACAATATGTTAAGTTTGCGATAATGCTTATCAATCAGTTCTTTCTCATTTTAATATATTTTTTTTACAAATTTGCAGCAATGGGGTTTACTTTAAACGGGTACATTCAGAACCCGTTTCCTGCTCCTCCACAGTCCTGCCTTTGTAATAAGTTCTGAATAAGACGTTGCCTTTTCTTGTTGGAATACGCGCGTGCGTTTCCGAACAAGATGTGTCAAGATGGCAGCACATGTTGCTCTAAATCTCATGGTACTTTTCTGAATTAATACTGCCATCCCAGAAGTGTAAACTACCCCGCTCAAGGACATTTTTATGACCGGCTGCCATCACAGAGCTAGGACTTTTTGACTTGTTGCAGGTTACAGTCCAGTCTATTTCCCTCCCCCCCCAAAAAAAAAAAAAATACCAAGAATACAAATGAGTTTGACCACAATACACTTTTCCACAATGGAGTGGTTTGGAGATGGCTGCAAGCTGAGAAAACTTACCGCTGCTTCTCAGAAAGTTTATCCATCCATTTTCTTCCACTTATCCGGGGTCGGGTCGCGGGGGTAGCAGCCTAAGTAGGGAGGCCCAGACTTCCCTCTCCCCAGCCACTTGGAGCAGCTCCTCTGGGGGAATCCCAAGGCGTTCCCAGGCCAGCCGAGAAACATTTATATAATATTTATGTACAGAAAGTTTACATAATATTTATTTTTTTGCATAGTCGAGTTCTGAGTGGTATTTGTGAATCTAAATCTGTTTGTGCATGATAAAGTGTAACTCACACTCTTTTAATTTAATCAGCTTATAATGAACGGCTGTTGTTGATGCAGTGCAGGCTGAGGGATGAGATTACAGGTTAACCCTTGTGTTTATGAACTGAAATTACTCTCGATTATTTAAATTATTTATTTAAACTACAAACTGAAAGAAAATTGTATAAATAACCAATTATTTTGAAGAACACTTTGAACAACTATGATTGATTTATGAGCTGGAGATCCTCTCACACAGATTTCTGTGGACACCATTCCCCATATGCTAACTGCTTTATGAATGCAGTTGTTTGTTGGTATTTTGAACCTTATTACTAGTTTTGTAATTGTAGTTGGGGCGGCCATGGTGTAGTGGTAATGGCAGTCGACCCCTGATTGGAAGGTTGGAGGTTCGAATCCCGCATCCGCCCACCATGTGTCGTTGTGTCCCTGGGCAAGACACTTAACCCCGAGTTGCTCCCGGTAGGTCTGGATGGCGCCTTGCAAGGCAGGCTACCACTACCGGTGTATGAATGTCTGAATGAATGGGTGGATGGCTGGTATTGTAAAGCGCTTTGGGGCTCCTCACAGGGGGCTGGAAAGCGCTGTATAAATAAGCTCCATTTACCATAGTTTTGAAATATGCCTATAGTGGTTGGCTGAAAGTTGGACTGAATGCATACATTCAAATTGTAATACTGTATTTTTCCCACTACAAGGCGCACTTAAAATCCTTTAATTTTCTCAAAAATAGTCTAGACAGTGCACCTTATGTATTAAATCTGTTTGTGCATACTGACCTCAAACCAATTTTATGTGGTTATTGTGAATGAGTTGAACAACACTAAAACTAATAGTAGCTTAACTGAGCTTGTTCCAATCAGTGGTCCACAACATACTTATGAAACCAGGAAAAACCTTCTTATCTACACCAAATATAGAAGACTTAAAATAACTAGTCAGACCTTTTCTGTGAGGGGCCCACAGATTTGGAACATGCTTGACGAGAGTTTAAAAGAGATTAAATTCATATTCACCCATAAGTTATGTTATAAATTGTCTGTAATTATATGTGCCCTGGCTCTGTCTATAAGCTTTAAATAGCTTCTTGGAGACCTGATTCATGCACTGTTATCTTGCAGTTATGTATTATGATAGTTTCTCTGTGTCTGTGTGTGTGTGCGTGCGTGCGTGCGTGTGCGTGCGTGCGTGCGTGTGTGTGTGTGTGTGTGTGTGTGTGTGAATAAACTGAATAAAATCTAACTTATCTGACTGTTTTGTTTCGCTTAATGCACATTATAATCTGGTGTGCCTTATAGTCTGGAAAAAAATGGTAAATTAATTAGACAAAACATGGAATTTTATGGGTGCAATCAAATAACTTACTGTACATGAAAACATCATGGACATAGTTAAAATCCTCACGGTATGTGATAGTATGTTAAAATAGGTGAAAATTGTAAATGGTAAATGGACTGTACTTATATAGCATATTTTTATCTTATCAAGATACTTAAAGCACTTTACAATATGTGCCCTCATTTACATACAGCACGCTACTATATCTTTACAAAAGTAATCAGTGCTTTATCACATTCATACACCATCAATGAGACACAACGGAAGCAATGAGGGGTTCAGTGTCTTGTCCAGGGACACTTAATAATAATAATAAAAATAATAATTAGTGCTATGTGTTATCATCGTTGTATGTTCCCATACAATGGTGAAATTGGTTCCCTTTCAGTCATGTTCTCTCGGTGCAACATATGCTATGGGAATTGCGCCCCCGCGCGATTACCTGAAGGAATACATTCACGCCTTTACGGCAAGGGCGTCAGCGTAGTGCCAGAGGCCCCGCCTTCTGGGTACTTAAGCCGCTGACGCCCATCCAACTTCCTCTTATTGCCCTTCACCTCACTTAAACCTGAACTACCTCTCTTCGCGGGACTTCTCTGTTGCTTCATCGCTCAACTAGAGGTGAGCTTGCTCCCTATCCCTATTCCCTATTTCCTTAAACAACAAACAACAGAAAAACATAAGAGAGAAATACAAAGTGAAATGCAAAGTATCAAAAATTAGCAAAACACCACAAGGTAGATGTAAAAAATATAATATATATATAGGCTGAATTGGGGTTATATAACAAAACTATCGACTAAAGGGTTTTACGGACAGAGACACTGTGAGACAAAACATTAAAGTGCATTCAGGAAGTTTGTTTCTGTCACCAAAAGAATAACCAAACAAACAAGGGGGGTGGGGGGGAGACACAGTGGTAAAGTCTAGAATGACAGATTGTTTGTTTTTACAGAAATACTGTATATTAATAATATATTTGCTCTGTTTTGGTGGTTTTGTTGTATTTGCAGACAGTAAATTAAACGTACATCCTTTTTCAATGAAGAAAATGAACAAATTTTGCTTAACTAAAGGGTATTTAATCAACATCAGTTAATACAAAGACAGCACTAAAATCTGACTGTTTAACATCCCAGGTAAATATAATTTATATTATGTCAATTTAACATTTTTTATTTCATTTATTCCCTATGTGGTAAATAAACCTGACCTTCTAAATCTGCTATCTTTCAAATCCTTGCAATAAAATAAATTGGCAGCATGGTGGCACAACTGGTAGAACTGCTGCCTCTCAGCGAGCAGGTCCCCGGTTCAAATCCCGGTCCGGGGGCCTTTCTGGGTGGAGTTTGCATGTTCTCTCCGTGCATGCGTGGGTTTTCTCAGGGTGCTCCGGTTTCCTCCAACAGTCCAAAAACATGTATGGTAGGCTGATTGGTAACTCTAAATTGACCATGGGTGTGAATGAAACAGGTCCCTCTTGTAAATGAGTCCCCGTGGCTCAACGAGGCTAGCCTGCATAAATAAAGGTTGAATGAATGAATGAAATAAATTAAAATGTGAAAGAACCACTTAACAATAACAGCAGTTTTACATGCTTCTTTATGAGGAAACCCTCTTTGCACAGGAACAATTAAAAAAATAGACACACTCCTTCAAGGTGTTTGCTTACACACACCCCTCATCTCCTCCCTGAGCCATCGAGGTGGATGTATTCAGATCCATATTATCGACAAATGCAAACCAGGTCTCCTCGTATAGCCAGCAGCTCTCTGGGCAGAGCAGACAACCATCTCAGCCTGCTGTGGGCGAACCCCGAGCAGCACATCAATCACAGCTAAATGATTTAATATGAATTAACCCTCAAGGGGCTCATCGAGACAAAGGCCTGTGCATTGAATTGGAAATTGAGCATCAAGTGCATATTACCCAAAGCTAGACCCATGTCGAAACAAACTTGGTTTCAAACCAACATGAGGTTTTTGAGCAGCTGCTGCGGTCATTATCATTTCTGTCATCATTTGTGCTGGAGTGATTGCGCTAGCAGCCAAACATCACAAACATAATATCTTCTTCCCCAACCTTAAAGGCACTGAGGGATGTGTCAGCACTAAAAGGTCTCTCTCACATAGGTGCCCCTGCAGACACAGAAACAGCAGATAGATAAAACCATAACTCTTCTTTATGCGCTTTTCCTCCAGCTCACCACTGCTGGTATTGATGCAATTCACACACAGATACTTTACACACACACACACCTACATCACTTACAGTGTAGGAGGCTCTATTCAAGTGTGTCTCCAAAAAAAAAGAAGAAAAAAATGCTATATCAAACCCCATGGTTTAAAGAAAGAGTTGTGACTGCAATTACAGAGGCCAATGACTGGAACATTCTGTTGTAAACTACTTCATTTAAATTATACAGAAACAACAAAATAACCTACTGTATGATGCTGGTTTTTTTTAGGATTTCAGAAAAACCAATACAGGCTCATTTTGAATTGGATGCCAGTAAAATGTTTCTAACACAAGGACGAGGGAATGTCTAAGTGAGTTGCATCATTTCTTGTTTTAACAGCAGTCCACAAGTGTTTGGTAACCACAGGGACAAATTGCTTGAGTTTAAGCAGTAAAATGTTTCCCTTCTCGGGTTTGCAAAAAGGACTTCAGTTCCTGAACAGTTTGGTTTCCCTGCACAAACGAAATGCTTTTAGCAAGTGATGGTTTGGACAGAAACACATTCATTTCAAAGCCAAGCTGTTGTGACAAAAAATAAAGTTTGCCATTGGCCTCCTGAACTCAGCAAGGCCTTTCCCTTCTGTCAATGAATCTATTTGTGGTGCCTTTACAAGCGTGTACGTTCCCTTATCAGTCATGTCACTCGGTGCAACATATTGCTATGGGAAATTGCGCCCCCGCGCGATTACCTGAAGGAATACGGCAGGGGTGTCAGATTCACGCCAGAGTCCCCTCCCTCTGGGTATTTAATCCGCTGACGCCCATCCATCATTCTCTTATTGCCCTTCACCTCGCTTAAAACCTGAACTTTGTGGGACTTCTCTGTTTCGCATAGCTCGATCAGAGGTGAGCTTGCTCCCTACGCTGAGCGTACAGAGAAATTTTTCCTGCGTACTGCTGGGCTGGCGAAAGCTAGTCCAACGTTTTTCTACTTACCTCGAAGTTTTCTTCTCTCTCTGCAGCTGCTTCGCTCGACGGCGCTAACTGCGTCACAACACTCCCTGCTAACCATTAGCAGGCTAACCAGCGAAAGCAAGATGACGGAGAGGACGGCTTCGAACAAAAGGAAACTAGGAACAGCCTCGACGCTTCTCGTCTCCGGACATGGCTCCCGAGAAGGGAAAACGGAGGACAAAGACTCAGAAGAAAGCCAGCAGGACGACGAGCCCTCGCTCGCGCCCCTGCCCCAGCGGCTGCGGCTACTCCCTCTCGGCGACGGACACCCACGAGGCCTGTCCTGTCTGCCTAGGGATTCTGCATGTAAGAAAGGCGTTGGAATCCCCCGACTCCTGCTCCCACTGCTGTCGGATGCCGGCGGTAGTGAGGAAATGCCACGCGGACGCGTTGGCTAAATCCATGGCGAAGGCCGCGGCGCTGAAGGCTGCATGCCTCACGAAGCTGCTCGCTCCCGAGCCAGAGCTCGAGAACGTGGACCTGGAATGCAGCGGTCAAGTCGGGGATGAGAACGTGTCAGACTCCTTGGTTCCCGTCGAGGACTCGACGCCTGAAGTGTCTGACCAAGAAGCCGAGTATGGTTGCAGAGGGGAAAGTGTGGATTCCTCTCAGAACCTGGCGCAAATTCTACCGGAACCGGACTTGTCGATCCCTGCTCTGTTCGACCTGTGCCATAGGGCGGCGGACGCCCTGAAGATCGCGTGGCCAGACCCCACGCCTCGCCAACAGGTTACGAGGCTGGCAGGAAACTACTTCTATGCGAAGCAGCAGCCGACGACGTCGCAAAAAATGTCAATTTTCCCGGACTTCCTCATGGAGCTCACACGCTCCTGGGCGGAACCCGGAGCTCCCATGACGCTGCCACTATCCCGACTCCTGGATGTCGCTGGAATAAAGGTAGCAGGCCTCGCCAGCACACCCCTGATAGAGGAGACCCTGGCGGCTCATCTGGCCCCCGCAGCTATGGGGGCGAAGCCAGCGTTGCCCAGCAGGGCCTGCCACGCTTCGGAGAAACAGCTTGAAAAGTGCTACAAGGCTCAGGGTCTCGCGGCTCGCGCAATGAACGCCTCGACCATGATACAGGCGTACCTGGCAGAAAAGCTGCAGGAACTCCAGGTAACGACAAACGAACAAGCCGCAACGGAGGCCATGGAGGAGGCCCGTCGCGCCTCTGACTTTGTGCTCCGCATGATGGGGACACTAGCCATCACGCAAGGCAGAGCAATGGCGGAAATGGTTGTCGCCCAACTCCATCTTTGGTTGACTTTATCGGACCTCCCAGAAAACCAGAGGTCCCCCTTCCTCCAGCACCCGATTGAGCCGACGGGACTCTTCGGGAGAGCCCTGGAACGCATCCAGGCCAGGCTGGAACAAAGACGCAAACAGGCGGAAGCCCTCCGCGAGGGGCTGCCGAGGAAAAGCTTTGCACCCCCAAAGGAAGATGTGCGTCGCCTCCCACGGAAGAGACCTGCTGGCGAAAGTGAGACTTTCCAGTATCGGCCAAGGGCCTCTTCACTGACCCCGTGTGGAAAGCAGATTCGGGCCTGATGAAACAGGACGAATTAATAATTTTACAGGTTTGCCCGCCCATGCGGTATGGGAACCTGACCTTTTGAGCCCAGTCTTCACTTGTAAAACACTACGAGGAGTTGGTGACATGTGTGTGCGCACTAAACATGACTCGCCTACTGTATGTGTAATCAAAACAAACACTGTTTCATGCATGTACAAAAATAAAAGTACCAAAGCACAGACTGCCCTAGTTCTTGACTCGAGTCGCACTTTCATAAAACACAAACCACGTGGTCAAACTATGAACCGCAGCAAGATACACGAGCTCTGCCTGAGACAGTCAGATCTCGCAATATCTTCTGTTGGGCTGACCAACCTGCTCGAGAGAGCGCGAGAAGGGTCAAAGGCCACCCCTCCCGCACTCAAACATGACGAGCAGCAATTGGACATGCCCTCCAGGCTCATGGCGCACGCGCAGGCCTGGAGGGCGTGTCTACCAAACGAATGGGTCATGACGACTATATGTCATGGGCTCAAGCTGCAGTTCACCAGGAGACCGCCTCCCTTCATCACAGGGGTACTGCAATCAAACATTAACCCTGCGCGCGCACACGTGCTGAGGGAGGAAGTAAAGCAGAATACAGGCCCAGTCACACTCCTACAGGGTGATCTCTCACCTGGAGTCTCTCGGTTTTGTCATAAACCTACAAAAGAGTGACCTAACTCCTTCACAGGTTACCGTATTTCTGGAGTACAGATCGACACCGTCCGGTACAGAGCATGGCTCTCAAAGGAACGAGTTTCCTCGATTCACCATTGCCTAGCAAAATTTAAACTGGATCAGCGGGTTCCCATGAAAACGTGCCAATGCCTTTTAGGCCTCTTGGCGGCTGCCATACCCTATGTGCCACATGCATTGCTGAAAATGCGGGCCTTACAAGTATGGCTAAACCAACAGACACAACCCGCCCTGCTTGGTCGAGCAAGAAAGGTTAGAATAGATTCAGAGTGCCTGAGAGCCCTGGAACCTTGGAGAGACTTGTCTGTCTTCACGGAAGGGGTCCCGCTGGGTAGGGTGTCATCTCGTGTGGTCATCACAACGGACGCCTCAAAAACAGGATGGGGGGTGATCTGCAGAAATCAGAACGCCCGTGGCCTTTGGAATAAACAGGAAGCGAGATTACATATCAACTTCCTGGAATTGTTGGCCGTATTCCTGTCAGTAAAATACTTCTTTGGCAAAGGTCTGATTGCAGGGTAGCACGTCCTGGTGAAATCAGATAACAGGACCACAGTGTCCTTCATCAACAGAGAGGGAGGGACAAGGTCCTGGGCCCTCCTCGGACTGACGCAGAAGATGCTCATGTGGTGTGCTCCAAGAATCTTGTCACTCAGGGCGACTCATGTTCCCGGTGAACTAAATTATGGAGCGGATGCCCTCTCAAGAGGGCCTCTCTTGGCGTCAGAATGGAGCCTGAACCCACGGGTTGTGGAGCAGGTCTGGTCACGATTTGGGAGAGTGTCAGTGGACTTGTTTGCTTGCAGAGCTAGCTCACAGTGTGACCTTTACTTCTCTTTGAAGGAAGCAAATGCACTGTTGGGAACGAATGCTCTGGCACATGACTGGCCAGCAGGGGTGCTGTACTATGCTTTTCCACCTGTCCCTCTGATCGAGGTGACACTGGAACGTGTATGTCAGGGAGCCCTCTCCCTGATCCTGATAGCCCCCAGGTGGCCGCAGAAACCGTGGTTCCCGGAGTTGATCTCAATGTTATCAGGGATACCATGGCAATTGCCTCCTCACAGGGACCTGCTGACTCAGGCACGTGGGCAGCTTCTACACCCACGTCAAGAGTTGTGGTGGCTTTCAGCCTGGCCTTTGAAGGGAACTGGCTGAGGGCCTAAAGCTTTGTTTGCTTTATCCCAAAACGAACAGCAACAACATACACAAGGGTGTCCCTTGGTGTTTATGTTTGCTTAGGAGATGTTTCAAAAAGGCGTTCAATTCAGGATCAACTGGACTTTATTTGTAACAGAAAACGTTTCGACTTCTGTCCAGAAGTCTTTTTCAATTCTGAATGGAAGGTGTGAGAACGAGAAGTTTTATACAGGCTTACAAGTCAATAACACATGGCCGTAGGAGATGTTCAATGGAGGGGTTCCCCTCTCCTTTAATGGGTCTCCAACATCAGGATGGGCTCCACTTGTCAGTCGTGCCCCTTGTAAAAAAAAAAGAGGAGGTGATGAGTAATCACACTAGTGGAGCACGCTTATGCTGTCTCTAGTTGGTGTTTCATCTATGTGCCCGGTGGTAACATCAAGCTGATGTTTTTACGTGAGGTATTTTTTCTTCCCGGACTGTGCTCTCTGCATACCTTGAATAGAGCAGCTGGGAGATGCCTGCCGTATCGAGGCAGATGTTCTCACATGCATTTTGCTGAGCATTTCAAGGGCGTGAATGAATTACGTTCCCATAGCAATATGTTGCACCGAGTGACATGACTGATAAGGGAACTGAAAGTTATGCACCATAACTCATGTTCCCTGAAGGAAGGGAACGAGGTGCAACATACCTGGCCCTTTTCAATGCTGAAAGCTCGGTGAAGTGCATTTTGGAGAATGATGGATGGGCATCAGCGGCTTAAATACCCAGAGGGAGGGGACTCTGGCGTGACGCTGATGCCCCTGCTGTAAAGGCGTGAATGTATAAAACTCAAAATACGATACTACCTCCAAATATTCAAACGCTTTTTGTCAGAAGGAAAAGTTGTTATAATTTAAAGGGAACTGACATTTTTGTTTATGTTTATTATTATGTTTATTAAATTTGTTCATTTTTTTACAAAAGAAACAATACAAGACAATCTCATAAATGATAGTGTACAAAATGTAAAAAAATGAAAGGTAGCAGAAAGAAGAATAAATCTTATTATATCTGCCCCTTACTTCCAACAATCAGATTAAACAACAATAATCAACCATGTAAACAATAATAATCTTCAACCAACTTTTTCCAACAATCAGATTAAACAATAATAATCTTCAACCAACAGTACAAAATGACTAACTCTTTCTAATTTTCTAACTAATACAATACACATTACGCTATTTCATATATATTTTTAACACATTTGTTTTGATCATTTTTTTAAATGTAAACATTGACTTGGCATTTTTAACTACATTCTCCAAGCCATTCCATAATCTAATTCCCTGGATTGAGGTAGAACGTCCCTTCAAACTGGTTCTGAATTGTGGTTTTACAAACAACTCTGTCCCCTTAAGATTATAACAACTTTGTCTTTTAACAAAGTGCATTTGGATATTTAAAGGTAATGCATTATTTTGAGCTCTATACATAACTGATAAAATATTATAGTCTACCAAATCATGGAACTTCAATAACTTTAGTTGATAAAATAATGTACTTGATGGATGACGGTAATGCTTTCTAGTGATAATTCTTACAGCTCTTTTCTGTAATACAAAAATAGGTTTTGTGATTGTTTTACACGCATTCCCCCAAACATCAATACAATAGATTAAGTGTGGAACAATGATTGTGTTATACAACAAATACAGAGCTTTATCATTCAATAGGTCTCTGACTTTGTACAGTACTGCTATCGATTTAGCTATTTTTATTCTTACAGAATTTATGTGTTGTTTCCATGTCAGTTTGTCATCAATGATAACACCCAAAAACTTCACCTCACTCACTCTACAAATCTCAACATCCTCAATTTTGAGTGGAACATCAACAGTTTTCTTTTTATTACCGAATATCATGTAATTAGTTTTTTCTAGATTTAATGATAATTTATTTATTTTAAACCAAGTTTGTATCTTGACAAATTCTGTCTTTATCAATTCCAACATTTGTTCTATATCTTCACCTAAACAGAAAAAAGTGGTATCATCAGCAAAAAGTACACATTTAAGGAGTCCTGACACATTTACCAAGTCATTCACATATAAAATAAAAAGCTTTGGTCCAAGTACAGAGCCTTGGGGAACTCCACATGTGATATTACAGAGGTCAGATCTTACATCATTTATTTGTACAAATTGTTTCCTATCTTTTAAGTAGCTAGATACCCACTGTAATGCTGGTCCTCTAATACCATATTTGTTCAGTTTTTCTAGGAGAATGGTGTGATCAATAGTATCGAATGCTTTTTTTAAATCAACAAAAATACTGATACAATATTGTTTTTGATCGACAGCAGTAGTTATTTGTTCCATTAATTCCATGAGAGCCATTGATGTAGAGTTTTTTGATCTAAACCCATACTGACTGTTGCTTAGAATATTTTGTTTATCTATAAATTGGTCTAGTCTGTTTACAAATAGTTTTTCAAGAATTTTTGAAAACTGTGGTAACAAGGATATAGGTCTATAATTGTTGAATACACATTTATCACCATTTTTAAAAAGAGGAACGACCTTAGCTACTTTCATATTATCTGGAAATATTCCTGTTGAAAATGATAAGTTACATATGTATGTGAACGGCTCAATAACATGGCTCATTATGTCCTTCACAAACATCATATCCATGTCCACCCAGTCTTTCGATCTCTTGTCTGTAAGATGTTTTACTACATTCATTATTTCCTCTTTGTTAGTTCCATTTAGAAAAATACTATTTGCACAACCTGTAATTGAGTGGATCACATTTTTATCTACTTTTGGTATCTTAGCTGCAAGGCTTGATCCAACATTCACAAAATATTGATTAAATCCATTTACAATTTCATTTTCATCATGAATTTCATCGTTGTCTTTTACAAAATATTTTGAAATACCAGTTTTTGCTTTATGATTCTTCAGGACACTATTCATTACTCGCCATGTTGCTTTCATATCACCATTACTTTTATCTAATAATTTACTATAATATTCTTTCTTATGTTTCCTTATAATCCCTACTAATTTATTTTTATACTTTTTATATTTTTCTTCAGCGCTCTGACTTCGCAATTTCAAGAAACATGAATACAAATAATTCTTTTTTTACAAGCATTTCTCAACCCTTTTGTCATCCATGGTTGATCAATCGTATTTCTCTTTGTGTAATTTGTTTGCACACAATTCTTTTCATACAGAGCTTCCAGGATATTCATAAACTCATCATATGCTCTGTTCGCATCATCAACATACACATCATTCCAGTCTTGTTTATCTAGATCCTCTTTCAATTTTTCCAAAACTTTTTTTGACGTGTTTATGATCTTTTTCTTCATTGTGACTGCTTTTGTGATGCTTTGATCATTTTTATAGATTGTGAAAACTGGTAAATGATCACTTAAGTCGGTCGTTAAGATACCACCTATCACGTCCCCATTTGTTATATTTGTGAAAATATTATCAATTATTGTGGCACTATGAGTTGTAATTCTTGTTGGCTTTGATATCACTGGATACATATTTAAACTGTACATTGAGTTTATAAATGTGCTTATGTTATTTGAATCTGTTTTATTTCCCATATCAATGTTAAAGTCTCCACACAAAAAAACATTTTTATTAAAACTCTTCTCCATTAGCTCCAAGATTTTATCCGTGAATATTTCTATATTTGCTCCTGGTGATCTATATACACAACTTATTATTATGTTTTTATCGTTTTTGTTTATTATTTCTATTGTTATCATTTCCATAATATTATCAACTATCATTGACATTTCACTATTTAATTTGCATTTTATTTCATTATTGACAAACAGAGCGACTCCACCACCTCTTATTATTTCTGTTCATATGATATAATTCATACCCATTATTGTAAAAGTTCTATTTAACTGTTTTAAGTAATCTGTTAATTTGGATATGTTTGCATACACTGTCCTCTTTGGGTGTGGCATGATGGCGCCTGTGTGTGGCTTAGCCGGCTTTACTCCTCTGCGCATTATTTATTCGGCGCTTCTATTTTTAAATTATTTAACTTTTTTCAGTCTGGATAAAAACTTTGTCACTTATGCAACCCGTGTTTATGACCGGGATGCATTATTGGCGATTAACAAGTCGTGGATGAGCTGTCGTGACAGCTGGAGCAGTTTCTCAGGGAGTCGTCCACCTCCGTTTGTCTGCTGCTCACCTGAGTGTCCCCTGCAAAGTTACAGACGTAAAAAGCGGAAAAGAGGATCTAGAGCTGGTATCCAGGTTCGCTTCAGACTGGACCGAAGACATTTTACTGGGAAGCGCGGAGCTCCTCGCTGTCTACAAACTGTTTCACTAAACTGGGAGATTGACACGTCACCTGAAGCCGGGCCAGCGCGGACCTCTACCTGCCTGTCTTCCGGATGTTTTTCAACCTGCCTGGATGGGTATCATCGTGCTCACCATCACGGATCTCCTCGTCGTAAACGCTCTTCTGATGTGAGCAACTTGATCTACGTGCCGCTGTCATCAGATGTGGGGGCTGCCGAGCTGTCATCGCTACGCATGGCCCTCCTCAACGCGCGCTCCATCAGCAACAAGTCTTTCGTTTTGAATGAATTGATTACGAAGGAGTCCCTGGATTTTATGTTTTTAACTGAAACTTGGCAACGAAGTTTGGATTTCGTTCATCTGCGGGAACTCTGTCCAGGTAACTGTGCCCTTCTTGCCACACCCCGTGAGGCGCGTAGAGGTGGTGGTCTTGCGGCCGTGTTCAAGGACTGTTTTTCCTGCAGACTTGTAAATCCAGCCTCGTTCTCCTCATTTGAGCTACAAATAATTAAAGTAGGCTCTTTTAAATTATTTTACTGCATTTTAATTTATAGACCTCCAGGCACAGCTAGTGTATTTTTATCAGAATTCACTGATTTTCTGTCCTCCATTATTAAGCTGGAGAATGTTCTGATTTTGGGTGATTTTAATTTGCACATTGATGATGTCACTTGTAAGGCAGCAGCAGACTTTATATCCATCACTGACTCATTTCACTTTACTCAGCATGTGGGTGACTCCACTCATTTTAGGGGCCACACCCTGGATCTTGTTTTTTCTTTAGGCCTGGATGTGGAAGATGTTCGAGTGGAGGATTCATTTTTAAGTGATCACAAATGTATTTATTTCAATGTGTCGTTCAGTCCTGATCCTGCTCCTTCTGGCCTTTTGATCCAGAAGCGGATCATCACTGAGCACACTCATGAAGCTTTTAATTCCCTGTTTGATTTTGCCTCTTTAGATTGTGACATCATGAATGTGGATTCAGTTGTTTCTTGTTTTAACACTCACTGTAAGGAAATATTGGACACTATAGCACCTTTTAAGCGTAGCACTGTCCAGCGTACAAACTGTCCTTGGACTGATAATGTAATTCTTAGTTTGAGGAGAGCATGTCGGAAAGCTGAACGTCTGTGGAAACGTACTGGACTGGTGGTTCACAGACTACATCTTAAAGACTTGATCTGCTCTTTGAACGAGATGCTTAAGACTGCCAGAGCTCGTTACTTTGCAAATCTCATCAAATCCAAAGGACGGAATCCAAAATTTTTATTTGATACGATTAAGAACATTGTCTCTCCAGCATCTTCGTCTCAACGTGATCTCACATATGCAGATTGCAATCGTTTTTTAAATTATTTCATTGATAAGATTACCAGCATCAGGGCAAATATTTGTCCCTCACCTGCCCTTCCTCTGGTTCCTTTATCGCTGACCACTGACAAGTGGTCTTTTTTTACCCCTGTTTCCACTAAGGACATCTCAGATCTTTTGGGTCATATGACGCTGTCATCGAGCCCCCATGATGTCCTCCCTACGTCTCTTTTTAAAGACATTTTTAGCTGTATTGGCCCCAGTGTCGTACAAATGATAAATTCTTCTCTTCATTCTGGCACTGTCCCACACCACTTTAAAACTGCTGTCGTCTGTCCTTTACTCAAAAAGCCAAACTTGGATTCATCGTTGCCGGAAAACTACAGACCTATCTCTAAACTTCCCCTTCTGTCAAAAATCCTTGAAAAGGTTGTAGCACAACAGCTAAACTGCTTTTTGGAGACTGATGACTTTATGGATTCTTTTCAGTCTGGTTTTCGCAAACTTCACTCCACAGAAACTGCATTATTAAAAGTTTCTAATGATGTGTTGATGGCAGCTGATTCTGGAAACTACACTGTGTTGGTTTTATTGGACTTGTCTTCAGCCTTTGACACAGTGGATCACACTGTTCTGATCAACAGAATGAGAGAGTTTTTTGGTATTTCAGGCACTGTTTTGAATTGGTTTATTTCTTATTTATCCGAAAGGTCTTTTACTGTTTTTATGAACAATGTTCACTCTGATGTTGCGCGGCTGTCTTGTGGGGTACCCCAAGGTTCAGTTTTGGGCCCGATCCTCTTTTTATTGTATTTACGCCCTTTAGGTTTTATTTTGAAACGTTACAGTAATGTATCTTATCACTTGTATGCTGACGACATCCAGCTGTACTGTTCTTTTCGAACTTCTGAGTTCCATAAATTGACTGAACTCAGAAACTGTCTGTTGGACATCAAATCATGGCTGAACGACAATTATCTGCAGTTAAATGCAAATAAAACCGAGACTCTTATCATTGCCCCTGATGATAAAATCCAAATTATCCAACAGCATCTTACGTTTTTAAATCTTTCAGTTAATAAGAACATCAGAAATTTGGGTGTCGTCTTTGATAGTTCTTTATCTTTGGACAGTCATTGTAAATTGTTAGTTCGAAATTGTTTTTATCATCTACGAAACATTTCAAAATTACGATGTATTGTATCACAGAAGGAACTGGAGATGATTGTTCATGCTTTTATTTCGTCTCGGTTAGATTACTGTAACAGTCTTTTAATGGGTCTGAACAAATCTTCTTTAGCTCGACTTCAGTCTGTGCAAAATGCTGCAGCAAGGCTGCTAACTAGAACCAATAGAAGAGCTCATATCACTCCTGTTCTGGCCTCCCTGCATTGGCTCCCCGTGCATTTCAGGAGTCATTTTAAAATTTTGGTTTTAACTTTCAGGGCATTGCATGGTCAGGCTCCCAAATATTTATCGGACCTTTTGAAGCCTCTCCGTCCCACCAGGACTTTGAGATCTTCAAATCAAATGCTACTGATGGTACCAAGAACGTATTTTAAAACACGTGGAGACAGAGCATTCCAAGTGATGGCCCCGAGGCTTTGGAACGCTCTCCCTCTGTCACTGCGCAGCTCAGACTCTATCGACTCTTTTAAAAAAGATCTTAAAACGTATTTATTCAGACTGGCTTTTAATTAATTTTATGTATTTTTTCTCTTTTTATTTTTGCTTGTGAAGCACTTTGTGATGTCAATGTCTGTGAAAGGTGCTATATAAATAAAGTTTACTTACTTACTTACTTACTTACTTACATTTATACTTCTGCTATTAAAGTGAATAATAGAGAGAACTCCATTTGATATATTGATGTCATTAAACTGCTCTTCATTATAATATCCGCTATCTTTAATTACAGGGAAAAAATTTGCATCAATCACATTTTCAACGTTATATATTTTAGGTTCTGAGTCTTTGTATGTTGTCATGTTCTAATGTATTTGTTCATTTCACTGTATATTTTATCCATTTGTAAAACCTAAGTACAGAACCAGTTTAAAGAGTCGGTCTACATCAATACAGGGGATAAGTTTGTTGAATATTTTGGAAAACGATGTAAAAAAAGTAGAGTCTATTTCTATATTTAAAAAAACGATTAAGAATAACTTGTTGAAAAGATGTATTTAAATTTTTGTTAATTTTGAAATGTAACTAGAAATGTAAATGTATGATGAGTTCTTTATTTCGTTATACATATATTATATAGATGATCATTGTTTTAAATTGATTATTTGAACTGATTTTTTTGTCTAAAAAGGGAGTAGATATGATAAGATTTTTTTCTTCTTCTGCTTCCTTTCATTTTAGATTTGTTTTGTTTTTTCTTTCTTGTTTTTCATTATTGTGAATTGTAATTTCAACTTCTTGCTTCAAATCTAAAATGAATGAATAAATAAATAAATAAATAAATAAATAAATGTATTCCTTCAGGTAATCGCGCGGGGGAGCAATTTCCCATAGCAATATGTTGCACCTCGTTCCCTTCCTTCAGGGAACATGAGTTATGGTGCAAACCGTTCAGTTACAGTATGTCTTACAAGCGTGTACGTTACAGTATGTCTAATACATTACAAGATCTGACCTTGGAGCTCAGTTTCAAGTAGAATTTCAAGTTTTGATTGTGTTCTTCAGTTTTCTGTTTGGCTTGATGCAGTGTTTGCAGATACAGCCGCGGTGTTTGCTCACCGACTATTCTTGAGTGCATGTAATTAATCTGTGTGAGGGTTCCCACCCTTCCAGTACATTTTGTTCTACCTTCTGCTTTTTCCTATTCTCTTCCACTTCAGATGTAGCTGTGGTCAGCTGAATAACAACAGTTGCAACTTGTTTCCTGCAAACCACTCACACCTACAGAATATTCAATCACTCTCATTATCACTGCCTTGTTAATATGTACTCAGACCATAAGAAATAGCTGATTTTACTGTCACTCTAGGGCAATGGTTCCCAACCCTAGTCCTTGAGGAACATCATTCTGCATGCTTTAGATGTTCCCCTGCTCCAACACACCTGATTCAGTGATTTAATTACTTCCTCGCCTTCTGCAGAACTCTGTTAATCACCCATTCATTTAAATCAGGTGTGTCAAAGCAGGGCAACAACTAAAACATGCAGGATGGTGTTCCCCAAGGAACAAAGTTAGGAACCTCTGCTCTAGTGATCATTGGTGGACAGATTATTTGTATTTGTCAAATGCAGGTTAACACAAGGTTAACAGTACAATAAAATGTTCAGGATGAGAAGAACCGATTTGACTAGCTAAAAACAAAGAATAAAAAAACAAGAAACTACTAAAGCATGCAATAAAGGTACAAAATAAAGTAACAAAAAGTGAAAAATTAAATACAATATTTGCAAGGTCCTAAAGAGAGACAGCAAACAACAGCCTGGTAGAATATGACAGTGGGATGAATTTGTATGAACA
>JBBPBX010024281.1:12232-39795 GCA_038048925.1 Garcialebias charrua | reverse complement strand
TCCTCATGTAGCCTCACATTATAGAACCCTGAAGTCAGGTCCATGGTGGAAAAGAATACATTCCCACCAAGTGCAGCAAGGGCATCTGTTTGATGAGGCAATGGATGCGCGTCTTTAACGGTTCGCGCATTCAGCCATCTGAAATCATTGCAGATGCGGAGATCTCCATTAGGCTTAACAACCAGAACCAGAGGAGAAGCGTATTCGCTTTGTGATTTACGAATAATTCCTAACTCCTCCATTTCACTCAGAGCAGTGCGCAGTTTTTCATAATGACAGGGAGGAACACGCCTGTATGGTAGTCTAAAGGGTTTGTCATCTACAAGACGTATTCTGTGCACAAAATCTTTAGCATCCCCACAGTCCATTTTATGCTGAGAAAAAATGTATTCATATTGCTGAATGATTTGCAATAACTTATTTTTCCACTCAAGGGAGACTTCACAAGACGATAGGTTCAAGTCCTGGAGTCCGATGTCACTCAGAATTTGAGACATCTCCTCGTCCGTTACTGGGGTCTTTACAGGGTCTTTGGTGTACTGGGTGTTGGATTGGATGCACTCAGGTTTGGTGAAGTCATGTACAGAAACACAAGTGGACACATCAGCAACTTTTGCATTTCTTCTCAGAGTGAGGGGTTTTTCAGTTGGATTTACAATCTTGACAGGAACACAACCATCACCATACAATGACGCCACAACTCTCCCCACTAGAATTTGTCTGGGTCTGCACTTGGACTGAGTTGGTTCAATGATGACTGAACATCCAACTAAAGAAACATCAAATGTAGGCAGTTTGGCCCAAACCAAATGTTCAGTTAGGGGCTGGAGAGACCTTTTGAGTTTGGCTGTACCCACTTTGACAGGTTTCATGTCCGAGGCATCGGACATCGAGACTGACAGCAGAGACATTAAACAGGTCAAATTGTCTTTGTGAATGCCTCTCTGAGAGGAACAGTCAGTTGTCTCATCAAAGGAGATTTTCATTTGTGAAATCAGCCATCTGATAGCATTATTGTCCAGTATCATTTCATCAGTTTGGCCCGGAACCACTAAAGCAGGGATTATAACATTAAAAACAAAAACTGTTAGAGTGAGATCATACAATGCAGAGGGTGTGACGACATGACCTCCACATCCAACAATCACAAGATCAGCAGCTGGTTTCTTATCCAGGTTCGTGAGATAACTTGAAAGTTTTGCTTCAGCTTCCTCACTGATGGTGCATGCCATTGATCCACTGTCAACTAAGGCTTTAAAGGAATGTTTGCTTCCAACAGTGACATCTGTGTAGAACAAGCTGTCAGTCTTAGAAAGTCTCTGAGGGGCTTGCACAATCAGTGTCTTTTGTGGTGGAATTTTGCTGCTGTAATCAATGTACAGTGTCTCACAGTCATCAGAAGAATCCAAGGTGGGAGTGTCACTAAGACGATCTGCGCTGTCCTCCCCTCCACGCAGATCTTTCAGTTTTCCGGCTGGCTGTGGGAAGGCAGCTGCTCTCTCTGACGGCAGTTTCGACTTGAATGGCCGGGAAGATGACAGAAGAAGCACAGATTATTCTGGCGGCAGTGCGTACGTGCAATGTGGGAATTATCATTACACACAGAACATGGTATGTCATTCAGTCCTTTAATATTCAGCGAACGGCTTTTAACAGGTTGCCTTCTGCTAGACTGGGAGTTGGATTGGGTTTGAAGTAGCATTTTCTCCAACATGCTAATCAGTCTTTCCATATTGGAATTGTCTGGGGCTACACATTGTTGCAGTTCTTGCCTATGCGCAGATGTGGGCACCGTGCAGTCCACCTCCGCTCGGTTCACACTGATCCTGCTTTCTTTCTCAGCAGACCGCAGTCCCTTTTCCATATGATACTCATCCAACACTTCCTGAACATCTTGTGGTGACCATTTTTCTATGGTCTTAGATCTGAAGGTGAGAGATAAATCTTTACATGGACAGTTTCTGATGAACATGCGAGTTACTTCAACACTTGGATTGTCAAAGGTCTTGCCCTGTTCTTTAGTCGGCTAACAGCAACATCAGCTGCTCTATTCAATCTTAGCAAGTATTCGAATGGATCCTCATTCTCTTTTGGCCTGTGGAGTAAAAATCAGCAAGTGGTACGGGGGAGCACAGATCAGACCCAAAATGTTTGCGCAGAATTGAATAGATGGCTTGTGGATTGCTCTGAACATCAATTCCACAGTTGCATATTCCACACCTGACAACATCCCTTGCTCTGCCTCTAAGATGGATTAGGATCTCCTCAGCCTGGTGTTCTTGCTGCACACCACTCTTTTTGATGTAATTTCTCATCGAGTCCTCCCATTCATCAACTGTAACTGTATCAGAACTCTCTCCTTTAAAAATAGGTGGTTCCTTCACCTGGCTTCTGGAGACGAGCTGGACCTGAGAAAGATCTAGTGAGCTGCATGGGACTTGATGGCTCTCATTTTGAGTTTTTTTAATCGCAGTTCCACTTGGGTTGCTCGAGTTCAGGTGTGCTATAACACTATCAGCCAGCTGTTGCCCTATTTGTTGGACTATAGTGCTCATCTGATCTACTAACCCAGCATTATTAACATGAGAATCTGGGATGGATGTGCTAGAACACTGAGGAGGTTGCATATTAGGACAGGTCTGACTACTGGGTGTAACAGCTTCTCCATTCACAAATGAGTCACCCAATGAAAATGGAACAGGGGTATTAAAGAACCCCCTACCTCTACCAATACAGAGTGGAGTCACGTTTGATTGTCCAAAATTACTGGAACTCATTTTGACAAAAGTCCAAGAGCATTCAAAAAATAAAATCCTTACACAAGGATTTATAAACACACTCTGATGCGCTACTTAGACTATTGTTGAGAACCAGGGTGGTAGAGTGGAGCTCCAGCGACGTGAGGATCAGAAGTCACCAGCCCGGTCCGATGTGGTTCTCGACGAGTCACGGCACCAATGTGACCTATGTGGTTCTGGTGGCTTCTCTCGGTGTTAATGAATGACAAGGAGCTTCTCAAGTTGGCATCAGTTGTCTCTTTATTTCTCCATCTGTATTTCACACAATGGGCATCGAGATAAGGTCAGTCTCTGGCCTAAACAAGCTCCTCATCAGTGATCCTCATGGCTCTGAGGATTACCCATAATTACAGTAACCTCAGTAAAATAATTGAAAACTACAGTGATTGTATAGTGGATTTTGTTTACAACAAAGGAACAACCAGTGAGTGTCCGTTTCAAATAAAGTAAAGCAATTAACTAAAATACCCTGAAAAATAAAATAAAATAAAATGCTGACATTTTATTTACTGGATGCCATTTTTATATTTTAGTTTACATAACTTTGCATTTTAGAACAATGCAAAAACAAATTAAATGTATCTTTATATAAAACTCTGTTTATATAAAACTCAGCCTTATGTTAACCATCTGCTACAAGAGATTTAGTAAAACATACCTGTATTTCACACAATGGGCATCGAGATAAGGTCAGTCTCTGGCCTAAACAAGCTCCTGCAAGGAGTAGCCATAATGTTACCACATGGGGGAATTCCCACCACACTTTCTCACAAACTAAACATTCTTAAACAGGACAAAAACAATATAATAGCTGATCTAGCGTGACCTAGATTAAGCATATTTCAATAATGTACAAAAACTAAGACCATAAACATATTCTATAAAATGCATAAATAATATTTCTTTATCACATAGCAGAGACATGTTACCTCATCAGTGATCCTCATGGCTCTGAGGATTACCCATAATGCCCTGCTCTTTTTAAGGTGAATGCAATAAAACGTTTTACCAGCAGATAGTGCAGTTTTAGCAGGATTTAACCAGAACCATTTTAACTATGTTACACTCATTATTTTCTTTAATCTGAAAATTTCTTGGTCAGTGAACCCAGTTTCTGTTTTATGCCTTATGTAATGTCTGGCTGAGTCATAAGTTCTCAGGTTTGGAAAGTGACTTTCAACTTTAACTCCTCTCAGTCCTTTTGCCTGTTTGAGGGAAGACAGTAAAGTTTCCACAGGATAACGAGGCTCAGTCAGTCTGTGACACAGAGGCTTCACTGAACTCAGAGCACCAGCCTCACTGTCACTGTGCACTCCCTCATCTCATTTTGCTGGCCCGTGCAGCCACTTCAACATTTTTTCTCTTCCCTCATTTCTGGTTGGGGCCCCCAGCTCCATCTCCTCTAGCCGCCCCTGTATGGCTGCTGAATGGCAGCTCCTCTCACTTTTCTTTCCTGCACCTTTTATTTCTCCATGCACCTACACCTCCGCTTTCTCTTCCTTATCACCAGCGGCGGGTGGGGGACCGGCCGCAACCGCGCACCCCCCTCCCCTCCCCCGCAGCGGTAGCGGGACCTGCCGCACCCGCGCACCCCCCACCCCCCAGCCGCGGGAGGGGGACCAAGCGCGCGGGCTTCTCTCCTCCGCTCCTCTCCAGACACAGCTCTTTCAAGCACGTAGCAGGCATGTAGAGTTCTGACTGAACTCCAACAGTAGCAGACTGAGTTCAGACACTATCCGTTCATTTTAAAAAAATAACTTCCTTCGGGGGCTGGGCCCCCAAAAGTGCCGGGGCCCCGGGCTGAAGCCCAGGGAAGCCCCTGCGGAAAATCAGGACTTGGGTCCAGAGCAATAACACAAGCTATAGGAGTTTTTAAAGCTCTGGATGTATGTCTGAATGTTGTTGCTACGCCGGCTTTAAAGTTCTTGAGCTCCACTACGACATCGATCACACCAACACTTCAGCCAAAAAGTTCAGCACTTTATGAAAAAGCTAAAACTGATATTGTCAACAGGCCATGGTCTTGAGCCGGAAAAGTGTAGCATGCCCTCTCCGGGTCGGGGAGGAGGTCCTGCCCCAAGTGGAGGAGTTTAAGTATCTCGGGGTCTTGTTCACGAATGAGGGAAAACTGGAGCGTGAGATCGATAGGCGGATAGGTGCAGCATCCGCAGTGAAGCGGGCTCTGTACCGGTCTGTCGTGGTGAAGAGAGAGCTGAGTCGAAAGGCAAAGCTCTCAATTTACCGATCGATCTACGTTCCCACCCTCATCTATGGTCATGAGCTTTGGGTTGTGACCGAAAGAACGAGATCTCGGATACAAGCGGCTGAAATGAGTTTTCTCCGCAGGGTGTCTGGACTCTCCCTTAGAGATAGGGTGAGAAGCTCAGTCATCCGGGAGGGACTCGGAGTAGAGCCGCTGCTTCTCCACATCGAGAGGAGCCAGTTGAGGTGGCTCGGGCATCTGGTTAGGATGCCTCCTGGACGCCTCCCTGGTGAGGTGTTCCGGGCATGTCCCACCGGGAGGAGACCCAGAGGAAGACCCAGGACACGCTGGAGGGACTATGTTTCTCGGCTGGCCTGGGAACGCCTTGGGATTCCCCCAGAGGAGCTGCTCCATGTGGCTGGGGAGAGGGAAGTCTGGGCCTCCCTACTTAGGCTGCTACCCCCGCGACCCGACCCCAGATAAGCGGAAGAAAATGGATGGATGGATGGATATTGTCAACAAGCCCTTGAGCTGATTAAAGCCCTGATGATGATGATGATGATGATGATGATGATGATGATGATGACCGAGAGATTCAACCACCTCATAACAACTGTTCAAGAAGAGATTGTTATTTTATTGTTATTATCTAATTAACTTTTTTAAATTCAAAGTTATAATCTTATTAACTCTTCTTTTTTTAACTTCTTTGTGTTTTATTTCCAGTATGGGACAGAGACAGTAGCCGTCTTCTTCCTGTTCAGGGAAATCCACCAGATCACCTGCAGCTAAGAAGTCTGTGATGACTGAACTCCTAACATTTCCAGGGACCTGTCCCACCTGGGGGTGCAGGTCCAAGAAGAGGTTGTGAGTAATGAGGACAAATATAGCCACACTGCTGCTAGTGTTGTTAGTGAGATGATTTTCTCCACTGCTGGAGATATTCACTGCAACTAGATTTGTGCTTTTGGCAGAAAATGTGGACAAGTTGGTATTTTTGGCCAAAAACTTAAAACTTGATTAGTTAGATTGTAAACAGTCTGCTGCTGTTTATTATTCTGGTTCTGATTGTATTGTATTTATTAAGATTTTTATTATTGTTAGTATAGTTTATTGTGTTATGTTATTCAGAGTCAGAGTCAGAGTCAGAGTCAGAGAGTCTTTATTGTCATTTGCACCGCATGTGGTACATGTGATGAAAACGAGATTATGTACACGGGGTCCCAGTTACATCCAACAACAAATGCAAGAGAAAAACAGTAATAACATCTAGAATTAACTAAGAAAAACATCAACTAGTAATACACTAAGCCCTAATATAGTGGAAAAACATCATTATAAACAGCAGCACGAACATGAGTCTGTATGAGCAGATGGTCACAGATGAACACAGCAACAAGAAAACAGATCAGCATCAGCATGATGTGATATTTTGCAGTGTTTATTTTTATTTTATTTTTATTTATTCATTCATGAGTCTAACAGCCTCAGGGTAGAAGCTGTTCCTCAGTCTAGTGGTTCTACATTTGATGCTCCTCAACCTCCGTCCTGAGGGGAGTGGGGCAAAGAGTGAGTGTGCTGGGTGAGTGAGGTCTTTCATGATGCAGGTGGCTCTTTTCCTGCATCTGGAGGTGTAAATGTCTGTGATGGTGGGGAGACTGACTCCAACAGACTTCTGTGCAGCCTTCACCACTCTCTGTAGAGCTTTCCTCTCTGCAACTGTGCAGCCTCCATGCCACACGTTGATGCTGGAGCACAGGATGCTTTCCACTGCACACCTGTAGAACGAGGTGAGAACTGGGCTGCTCAGACCAGCACGTCTCAGTCGTCTGAGGAAGTAGAGTCTTTGATGACCTTTCTTGATCAGGCTGGTGGTGTTGTTGGTCCAGCTGAGGTTATCATTCATGTGTACACCCAAGTATTTGTAGCTGGAGACCACTTCCACTGCAGATCCACCTATTTTCAGTGGGGCGTGGGTGTGTTTGTTCCTTCTGAAGTCCACAATCATCTCCTTTGTCTTCTTCACATTCATGTGAAGATTATTCTCTTTGCACCAGCTCTCCAGGTGTTCCACCTCCTGTCTGTAGCTGGACTCATCATTGTTTGTGATGCATCCCACCACCGCTGTATCATCTGCAAACTTAACAATATGACAGCCTGGAAGTGTGGCTGTACAATCATATGTGAGCAGAGTGAACAGAAGGGGGCTCAGCACACATCCTTGAGGAGAGCCAGTGCTGATGGTTATGGTGGAGGAGGAGAAGTTGTGAATCTTCACGGACTGTGGTCTGTCTGTTAAGAAGTCTAGTACCCAGTTACAAATGGAGGGGCTTAGTCCAAGTGTGGATAGTTTGTCTATCAGAGTTTGGGGGATCATGGTGTTGAAGGCAGATGTGAAGTCCACAAAGAGCAGACGCACGTATGAGTCCTTCTGATCCAGGTGGGTGAGAGCAGTGTGGACCACGGAAGAGATGGCGTCCTCTGTTGATCGGTTCTCGCGGTATGCATATTGATGAGGGTCCTCGTTGATGTTGACGGTTGTCTTGATGTGGGACATGACCAGTTTCTCAAAACATTTAGCGACTATCGGGGTGAGGGCCACTGGTCTATAGTCATTCAGACCAGTCACTGTGGAGCTCTTTGGGACTGGGATGATGGTCGCGGTCTTCAGGCAGGTGGGAACTGACTCCAGTGCAAGTGAGGTGGTGAAGATGTCAGCCAGCACCTCACAGAGCTGGTCCGCACATTCCTTCAGAACTTTCCCTGGGATGTTGTCTGGTCCGGTTGCTTTATGAGGATTAATCTTCCTGAGACTGCCTCTCACTTCTGCTGCGGTCACTCTGAGATGCTCTTCGTCTGGTGATGAGGTGAGTCTGGTGCTAGCTGGTCTGTTTGGATCATCAAAACGTGCATAAAACTTATTGAGGGCATCAGGCAGAGATGGGTCCTTGGGACATTGTTTGTTCTTGCCTTTGTAATCTGTTATGCATTTAATACCCTTCCACATGCTCCGTGGGTCTTGTGAGGTGAACTGTCCCTCGATCCTCTGTGCATACGTGGCCTTGGCCTTCTTAATGCCATCCACCAGTTCTTTCCTGCTCTTTCTCAGCTCCTCTTTATCTCCGGACTTGAATGCAGTGTCCCTGGCTGCTAGCAAGGCGCGGACTTCTTTATTTAACCAGGGTTTTCGGTTCGGGTAAGATTTAACATATTTTTTTATGGATACATTTTCAGAGCATGTACTGATGTAACCCAGGACTGAGGAAGCATAGAGTTCCAGGTCCACTGAGCTCCCATCAGTAGCTGCCTCTCTGAAAACAGACCAGTTTGTATTCTCAAAACAGTCTCTCAGCATGGAGGTGCTGCCTTGAAGCCAAACTCTTATCTCTCTTTGTTCCGGCTTGGAGCGCCTGAGTGGGGGGAGCTGTCTTGGGGCCAGGATCAAAGAGCCGTGATCGGAAGCTCCGAGCGGTGGGCGTGTCTTTGCCGTGTACGTCCCCTTTACATTAGTGTAGACTTGGTCAAGCATTTTATTTCCTCTTGTTGCTGTGAAGACGTGCTAACTGAAGGCTGGGAAGGAGAATTGAAGGTCCACGTGATTCACGTCACCACAAACAATGAAGAGCCCCTCAGGATATTTACACTGCAGCGAGGTGAGTAAGTCATGAATTTCTCCCTGGGCGTCATTAGCATTAGCATCAGGTGCTATGTAAATAGCGGAGATTAGAATCACAGAATGGTCGCGGGGAGGTAATGCGGGCGGCACCTTACTGTGATCAACTCCACGGCAGCTGAACAAAGCCTTTTGATCACAGAACAGTTCGTGCACCAATCTTTGTTCACGTAAATACAAACACCACCGCCTCGTGTTTTCCCCGTAGTCTCGGTGCACCGGTCCGTTCTGAAAAAGAGTCTATTATCCAGCTCATAAACAGAGTCCGGTGTATCCTCAGAGATCCACGTTTCTGTCAGGCAGAGCACAGAGCACCTTCTCATCTCCTCCGACGTGGTCACTCTCAAACGAAGTAGATCCATTTTGTTGTCCAGCGAGCGGACGTTAGACAGAAAAAGAGCCGGCATCGGGGGTCTCCCGGTTTTAGCGTCTGCCCGCAGTCTCGTCATAATTCCTGCTCGGCAGCCCCTCTTCTTTCCTCGGGAGCACCGCTTCCTTTTCTTTCCCCTGGAGCGCATCTGCTTCCAGAAAGATGATCTTAACAGCTCCAATCTTCCGAGCTCTGATTTGAGTTTGTTGCTGATTTCAGCTGTGCCCTATGGTAAATCCGCTCTGATTCTTAACAGTTCAGTTCGGCTGTAATTCACCCGAAAAAAACGCGCAGAGTCAGGTACAAAAACACTATTAAAATTACTAGAAACTAGGGATGAACCGGGAGCTCGTGAAGCTGCGGCTGGTCTGAGCGCGGCCAAAGGTTGGAAGCAGGTTCTGAAACAAATGTGCATGTTATTGCAGGTTTATTGTACAGATATGTAGAAATTACAACTCACATCTCGTCTGCCCCCAGCCAGAACAGACCCTGTTTCCCAGCTCGTCCTACAATTTACTTCAGAGGCCGACCCATGGCTACCCCATTGGTGTTGTCATTTCCTCATAGGACAGCCTACTCTTACCCACGTGACCAGCCTCTCAGCCAATAATACTACCATCCTTGATGTAATACAGAAAGTGTCAGGTCTGTTGGTTAGTGCAGGCGAGTAACTAAAACTCCGGAAACAAACGGAAACAAAAACCCAGAACTAAAGGTTCTGCATCAGTTTAATATGCATTTATACTGCAGAACGTAGGTGCAACTTTCAGTAACATAACAAATATAAAACTGACATAAATATATTTAAATTCCCCTTTTGACATTATAAATATCATGTCAACAAAATCCTATATGTAATGTATCTGTAAGAAACTATGTGTCAATGCAATTATAACTACTGTGTACACAGTGGAAAACTCTAACATTCCCACCCATTATTCTTCCTAAATCTAATGTAACCCACCAGATTATAAAACCTTGTGTATAAAAATAACCACCAATACTAGTAACTAACATACTAGAATACAGGTAGTCCCCGACTTACGACGGAGTTCCGTTCCTATGCTCCGCCGTAACCCGAATTTCGACATAAGTCGGAACATACGTACATACTGCCCCATATACATGTACAGTACTGTACTGTTACCAAGCACTTAGCCTATCCTTTCAAAGTTTTTAAAGACGAAGGAGCAAGTTGAATTGCGCTGTCTCCCTCCTCCCTCCTTGCTAACAGGTTCCATTCACATAAAGGGAACTGGCTAACTAGCTTGCTGTACGGTGGCCTACCTCTGTCCGTCCATCCAATATTTGTATACTACGTAAAACCTCTGTCAGCTCGGTCCATCTGCCGTCCATCTGCCATATTCCATTACAAAACCGCCGTCAACCTCTGTTTAAAGACAAAGGCGCAAGTTGAATTGCGCTACCTCTCTCCTCCCTCCTTGCTAGAAGGCTCCATTCACATAAAGGGAGCTGGCTAACTAGCTTGCTGTACGGTGGCCTACCTCCGTCCGTCCATCCAATATTTGTTTACGACGTAAAACCACCGTCAGCTCAGTCCATCTGCCGTCCATCTGCCGTATTCCATTGTAAAACCGCCGTCAACCTCTGTCCAAAGCATCTCTGCCTGTACTTGTCCACAACTTTGCTGGTTCTGCCATGAAGCTCCATCCAGAGCGGGTCTTTCTGTGTTTTCCGCTGTTTTTCTGCCGTCAAGCTCCTGCTTCTGCGCCGTGTAAGATATGTACTGGTCAGTTTACTGACTACGCACCATGGTTTCTGAACCTCCAACGGCTGGTAGCGGATCAGCCATGGTAGCTCCCGTGGAGGGAAGATGCGCTCCTCCAGGTGGGAGGGGCGATCATGCACTATCCGAAAGTTAGCACCTGTGGGTTGGATGCTGAACGGAACCAGTTAGTTAGCATGGACCTCGCTCCAGATGTTGTTCAAACGATCCAAGACGCACGAGCTACGTCTACAACAATGCTCTACGCATCTAAATTGGCAGATTTTCAATGCTGATGCACAGACAAAGACGTGGATGGTACGTCATGTCAAATGGGTTGCGTGCTGAAGTATATTTCTATCAGTATTACACCTATTAATTACACCTATTATATTCTAAGATTGTGTTTACTTAATTTCTGCCTTATAATGTGAAACGTGATCTAAGGCGGAACCTTTTACTCCCGGGCTTTGTTTTCACTAGGGAACAGTTACACGCTTGCACAAAACAACAGACCCAACACTTGATGATTGACATATGAAGCTGGTAGCTTATTGTCTGAGAGGCGGATCACGTTACAGAGTAGGGCAGTCCCAAAGAAGTTCCAGGGCGTTTCCAAGGCGGTCCGGTCCCAGGATTGGTCCCACGAGGCAATGATGTCATCTGGGGGTATAAAAACTGTGATCCGCATTCGAAGGTTCGTGTGTGGACATTGTGAAGGAGTCAGGTCTGTTTGCAGCTGCAAGGTTTATCCTTATATGTACAATAAACCTGCAAATAACTTGTACATTCGTTTCAGAGCTTTCCTTCAACTTTGAACGCGTAACAATTTGGTGACCCCGGCGCTGAGGGCTGGAAGAACGGGAGCCGTTTGGGGGCTTCCCCCACCGAGCAAGCCAAACACGCACGCAGACAACATAAGGCGCCAGCATTCTCTCAGGTGAGCAGAACTCCTCTTATCACAAAAAGGCTGCTAAATTATTTGTTGACTGAGGGCTGTTTTGACTACGGGTGGGCTAATTGATGTGCATTTTTTTGCGGTTGTTGTACATATAACGTGAAAGCACATAGTCCCACGTCCACACACGCGCAGGGAAAATTTATGAGTGCCTTAAGTTTGCCCTTCCCCTACATCCGCCTCTATGAGCTCCGGCCGGCCTTTCGGCTAGGAGACAACTTCTTTCTCTTTTGGGCTCCGGGAGGCCGTGGGGTCGAGGCCTGACCGTGTTCTCCAGGACTCTGTTCGCCGTCGAGATCATTCAGGCTTTCATACGGCACCCGGCCTTGCCGTAGAGTGGATTGCCACTCCGGGATTATAGGTTGCCGTTTGATGTGATAAAGTCACAATCCGGGACCTGTCATTACTGTTAGAGCTACATTTTCCCTTCCCAGTTAAAGTCGATTACCATATTTTCCATTGTATAGGTCGCACCCATTTTTTTAAAGATAACTTTATTATCTTTTTATTTTTTTTTGCTTTATTTTTTCTCTTTCTTCGAGGCTTGCGACCTGTACACCGGAAAGTGCTGTATACACGCAAACAAAAGGTAACAGGGACAGATTTTTATTTTTATTTTCATTTATTGCATTTGTGGGTGTAATTGCCAGCAGTCGGTCATTTGTGGCTTCAGATAGCTACCACTGCTGTGTGGAGTGGTTTTTTATTGGGTGTTTTAAAAGGGGTGAATTACAACAGCCGGTTTCTGTGGTCGGCAATAGCCGTCCGAGGTACGGCTGGAGGTTTGGTCTGGGATGTGCCCGAAGCAGTTCCGCAGATGCAAGCTGCTAGCTCACAATTAGATTTATTGCTTCCAACAGATAACATTTCACCCTTGGTGCCTGACACGATGGGGCACCTGAAATTGGGCCCCCTCCTACTTTCCTTGCTCCATTGCCCTGCCTCCCTCACCCCACCTCCCCTACGCGCCTGTGAACCAGCCTTGACAGGCACAGATGCCTCTTTCATCTATAAATCTGACTGAGTTGTCTCCTGGTTCTGGACCCGCTACAGGGACCGGCTCAGGGTTTCGGCTGATAACTGGGAGTTTTACAACTTAATCAGCTCAGGATGGGACTGTAAGAGTTACTGTTTGTTAGTGTAGTTATTTCAGTGCTGCTGTTGAGGAGACTCCAGAGTAAAGGACTTAGTTAGTTAGTCAGTTGGTGCTATTTATAAAACATTAGAGGACTCTGGACTTATTCTGATTGGTGGTTATCTGTTTAATTCCTCTTGGACAACTTGCTGGACGAGGGACTATCCCACAACTGTTCTGGGCACTATGGATTAGATTCTCAGGAGATGTTTTGCACTTTAATTATTAGCATATAATTTTCATAGGTGGTTCATTTACGTAGTTTTGTTGGTTAATTTCCCTTTGGCAGGTTGTTGGACGATATGATCATTGTCCTCACAATGTAGAACTGTATTTTTACTGATGTGTACAATCTAGGGGTTGAAGGCGCATTTCAGCTATTATCTTACCTGTTGCAGGTAGCTTTTTGCATTGTCTAAACATTTACATGCAGGGTTAATTTGATACAGCGTCACTGCTGTATTTCGTTCACTCATTACAATTATGTTTCCAGTTCTCATCTAATTCAGCCAGGACATATTTCACATATATGTTAAGGACCACATTGATGGGGACTTTAGTGGTTTATTATTTATTTTATTTATTTTTTATATATGTGTATTTCTTTCCTTTTAAGTGGACTGCAGCTTGTTTGTTCTGCAGGAGCGTTCTGCCTTGGCCTTCTGACCTGCTCGACAGAGTCTGGAAGGGAGTCTTCACACAGCTGACATACTGCAGGGAGTGACTTTATTTAGGAGTTTTCTGGGAATTGCAGCTTGTCATCTTATCAGTGAATGCTACGGTGTTCTATGTCTATGGCTAGTTTTTTGATACTTTGCATTTCACTTTGTATTTGTATTTCACTTTGTATTTCTCTCTTATGTTTTTCTGTTTCTTGTTTAAGGAAATTCTACCATTGCTGTTCATCATTCTTTAGTTTGTAGCAGGTCTCTTTCGTAAATGTGCCCTCGAAGCTCAATAAGATTTACCTGACTAAATAAAGGTTGAATGAATGTCGACCTTGGTTAACACATAACTTATGGTTTTTAGGTTCCACATACGGTATACAGCACACAGTTTAAGATTTTTATTCCTCTCCCTACAACATGAATAATACAGTTCCCACCTAGGTTCACTCAACCATGGCATTGATCACTTGCATCGTGACTCTCTGGTTTTGAACGCCATTCTTGGACAGTTCACATGTTGTGCTGTCATTGACGCTAGGTTTGCTACCACCGTGACTGCTGACAACTCCTGTTGGCGCCTGCACTGGACTGAACTGAACTGCCGAATTGCGTTGTGTTCAGCTGAGCTGCTAGCTGACAGTGCCTGCACTGAAATGCACTGAACTGCCGAAATGCATCATGCTCAGCTAAAAGCTGCAAGCTGACATGGCTCATACCTGAACTGTTAATGGAGTTTTGCACATCTGCACCAGCTTCAACTCAAGTCATGGACTGTGGTCTGCACACACATGGACTCTGACATATCTCTCCAGGATGGGGGCTGGAGAACAAGTGATGGTCGAGCTGGGAAATGTCACTACCAATATTGCTGCCTGGCTGACGTGTCTGCTGACCATGTGATCTTCAGGTGGTGATTCAATAACTTCAGTTTTCATGATCAGTGCTATCTTTGCTATGCTGAGACCTCACGCACCCACATACGCTTTACACATGTATACATCCATTATGACACATAGAACAGATCTCGCTGACACGTGACCTGCACGGCCACACACGTTTTTGTTTCATCCTTCACGTACTCACAGTACAGTTGTTCGGTATGGGCACCTGTTGCGTTCCTTTTTGGATGTGTGTTTGTCTTTTTCTTTTCTTTTTCCTCACCTTTTTGAACAGGCCTTGTTGTTGAAGACACATCTTTCCGGGACTGGACTGACAGCTTCAGGTGTTTGTGGATGCTAGTTTTACTCTCATGTATACAGTACTATGACTGCTTGTGGTTGTGACAGGCATAGGTAGAGAGTTGGCTGACATGATGCAGAGAAGGAAGGTAGATGTTTTCTTTGTCCTAGAGACCGAGTGGAAGGGCAGCAAGGCTCACAGTATTGGAGCAGGGTTCAAACTCTCTTACCATGGTGTGGATAGAAGGAGAAATAGAGTAGGGGTGGTCCTGAAGGAGGAGTTGGCAAAGGATGTAGTAGAGGTGAAAACTGTGTCTGATGGGGTGATGTGTCTGATGGTAGACGTAGTGAGTCTGATGCTAGACAGTTGGGTTCGGATGTTTTGAGATATTACTTTTTTGTTGTTGTAGTATTTCCACCTGCGGTTCAGATGACGTTCGTGTTATGAGCATTCGATTATTTTCTTTGAAACAGGATGTTTTGTGATTGCCTCCTGTTTCAAAAGGGGATGGGAAATAAGGAACATATAGTTAAAGACACCATTTCAAATAACTAATTAGATCAACGTTTTAACTCTTCATAGAGTGATGAGAGCTGGAAACAGTTATACATTTAATAAAGTTATAAAATATCATTTTAATAAGTGCCTAAAAACAGGTTGTTGGATAGTAGTTGCTGAACAAGATTCTGTTGAACCCACCTCTTGAGATGAACGTTTGAGGTAATTTATACAGGTTTAATGCTGACTTTTTCTTATTTTTTCATTTACAGGTCAAATCTGGACTTCTGATGATTGTGAAGGAACACGCAAAATAAGATTGTGAATAATTTATATTTGAAAAGGGGAAATGCACTTTACAATCACTGACTCCACAGCTATGCTGGACGAGCAGAACAAATTAACTGGTTTTACATTTCCCCCTTTTTCAACAAATTAATTAATGTTGAATGAATGCTTAATATGAAGGGAAGATCTATTTCCCTGCACCATTTTTATCCTACAGGTTAAGGTGTGGAACATGCAGCAGAGCAGAACTAATCACATTAACTAACAAACTAACCAACTAATCACTAATATATGCCAAGGTTTTCTCACTATTTGTTGAAACCTCTCAATTGTTGTTTACACCGTATGTTGAAGTTACATATGATTATTCTTACGCCAGTGAAGAATGAATGTGAGGATTGAAGGTTGTTGAGATGAATGAGTCAGACAGAATGTGAATGTTACAGACAGATTAATGTGATTATATATATATATATGTTTGTGCCTGGTGAATGTGCAGTACAATAGTTGTGTGTTGATAGATTTTTGTGTATTGATAGATTTTTGAGAAAGGTGTACAGGGTTTTCACTACTTTTCTATAGATATAATTTAGTTTTATCAATTTTGATTCTTAGATTTGAACGATAATTAGAAATGTTTTAGAGGATATATTTTAGCTGCACCTTTGTTAAGAAGTATCAGAGTAGCCTAGCGGTGAATTTTACTGATAGGAAATGTTTGTGGTAGAACATTCTGGTACAGAGAATAATATATATATATATATATATATATATATATATATATATATATATATATATATATATATATATATATATATATATATATATATATATATATATATATATATATAGGATATGGATGTGAATAAGATAATTGAGTTTGACAGGTTATGGAAGGATTTTTGTGTTTTCTGTTCGGATCAGATTAATCATAGATTAAGTGTTAGTTTTTGAATGTGGTCTTAGCCCTTATCACAGACATCTCTGAATAAGAGCAGTTGAGCTTTTCTCAGATATCGGACTAGTTAACAGAGTAGTGTAGGGCTTTTCCCCTTACAGGTGTCTATGATGAAGAAGATGAAGAGGCCTAACCCCAGTTCATATTCTTTGCTAAGGTTAACACATACCAGAAATGCACACACTGGAGCAGAGTATATGCAATGTTTTGAAGTTTGTTAAGAGTTGATAAATCAAATTTTGGGAAAATTAAGGGTTTTTGAGAAAGTATTGAATTTATAAAGTCCAATTAAAGTCCAGTTGTTATTTTTATTGAACGCCTTTTTAGAGGTATTGAATTTAACTTCATTATTCCTGCATATACCCTGTAGAGGAGTGTTTTGTGAGGGACAGTCCGCACGGTTCTTACTTGTTTTTATTTTTTGTTTGTTCTTTTTTTGCATCTATTTTTGTCTTGTTTGTTTTTGTCTGTTTTATTCTTGTTCATTGTTTTTGTTTATTTCGTCTTGTTTCTATTTGTTTGTTACATTTGTTTTATTCTTTGTTTTTGTCTGTTTTATTCTTTATTTGTTTGTTTTGTTCTTATTCTGTTTCTTCTTGTTCTTTGTTGTTGGTTGTTTTCTTTGTTTGTACTTTCTTACCTTTACTTTTATTAGTTTTTATTTGTTCCTTATTACGTTTCCAGCATGTAGGCTCTGCTGGCCACAGTATATTTTATTACATAGTTTTTATTACCATGTAGTATTTATGATTATTTTTATATAGGGTGTTTTATATTCTGGGTGGGTAACTTAGCTGTAGGATTGCTATGGGGAGGTAATGTTAGAGATTTCCAATGTGTATCCAGTTTTAATTGCATTAACACATAGAAAATATAGGTTTTTGTTGACATGATGTATGTCATGTCAAAAGGGGAATTGAAATATATTTCTATCAGTATTACACCTATTAATTACACCTATTATATTCTAAGATTGTGTTTACTTAATTTCTGCCTTATAATTTGAAACGTGATCTAAGGCGGAACCTTTTACTCCCGGGCTTTGTTTTCACTAGGGAACAGTTACACGCTTGCACAAAACAACAGACCCAACACTTGATGATTGACATATGAAGCTGGTAGCTTATTGTCTGAGAGACGGATCACGTTACAGAGTAGGGCAGTCCCAAAGAAGTTCCAGGGCGTTTCCAAGGCGGTCCGGTCCCAGGATTGGTCCCACGAGGCGATGACGTCATCTGGGGGTATAAAAACTGTGATCTGCCTTCGAAGGTTCGTGTATGGACATTGTGAAGGAGTCAGGTCTGTTTGCAGCTGCAAGGTTTATCCTTATATGTACAATAAACCTGCAAATAACTTGCACATTCGTTTCAGAGCTTTCCTTCAACCTGTGAACACGTAACAGTGCTTTCTTTCTTGTAGTAACTGATGGACAGAAATTTAGCTTTCAGCACCATAAAAGTGTAAGTTGCAGCTATATCCTCCTGTCACGAAGGTTGGTGACAGAACAGTTTTTAATCACCCACTGATGAAGCATTTTCTGAAGGCATGTGCCGTCACAGACCTGTGACACGCCCTCTCACTCCTCAATGGGATCTGCCATTAGTGTTACGTGCATTAATTAAAGCTTTGTTTGAGCCTTTATCCGATGTGCCACTTAAATTTCTGTCTCTAAAAACTGCTTTGTTGCTAGCACTCACATCTTCTAAGAGAGTGAGTGATCTGTGCGCGCTCTCTGTTGCTCCCTCATGTTTGAAAATTCAACCTGATGGCAGCTCAGCAACATTAAGGCCTAACCCTACCTTCATACTGAAATGCATGAACAGTTCTTTCAAATCAAGGACGATTAATTTGAGTGGTTTTCATCCTCCTCCACACGGGTCTGAGGAAGAAGCCAAGTCCCCCTTACTCTGCCCTGTTCGTGCGCTCTCATGTTATGTGACGCGCACCAACATGTCCATTCATAGGGATGGGAATCGAGAACCGGTTCTTTTAAAGAACCGGTTCTTTAGAGTTCAATTCTCTGGAATTGTAGGCTACTTGTCTTAACGATTCAGTTTATCGGTTCTCTGCCTCGTTCTACTGACTCGTCGTGGTGATGCATTTACGTGATGACATCACAGACATGCGCCGTATAAACATGGCGTCAAGGAAAATGCGAAGACAAAACCAGATCTACTTGCAACACATGCAAAGCGTCGATTACAATAAAGGGCGGAAATACTTCTAACATGCAGAGAGAAGCATTTGACCACTCGGCATGAGGTGAGTCATGGTGGCTGTCGTGGTGTAGTGGTAATGGCAGTCGTCTCCCGATCGGAAAGTTGGCGGTTCGACTCCCGGGACCCGCACCATGTGTCGTTGTGTCCTTGGGCAAGACACTTAACCCTGAGTTGCTCCCGGTAGGACTGGAAAGCACCTTGCATGGTAGTCTGCCGCCACCGGTTTATGAATGTGTGTAGCATTCAATATATGTGTAGCACTTTGAGATTTTCAGTAATGAAAAGTGCGTTATAAATTGAATTAATTATTATTATTATTATTGTTATTATTATTATTGAGTTTGAACAAATGTACCATCTTTAACATGCTGCTTCGTGACGCTGCTTCGTTGTGGTGGAAGTGGAGCTAACAAACTAGCGTCCTCCTCTGTTTTAAATGTTGCAGCACGTAACGTTAAACTCATCCAGTTCCTGTCACTTATTACTTTTTTGCTTTGCTGCTTCCACTGTGTTGTATAAATAATCTCCATCTCCTGTAATAACATTTAGTTGACGTGGATTGCCGGAGTCTGGCTGGCTCAGAGGCTGTTAGCTTTCAGGATGATGTTTTTCAACACACAACAGAGCTAAAAATGCCACCGTAGAAATGGGAGCAAAAACAAAAGTGTTGTTTTATATTTTTGTTCAGTGTGTTTCACTGTAGCCTCTTTCTGTTGTGAGAGCTTTTTTTGCTGCTCAGTGTTTTTAATGGTGAATTTCTTCTGAAGCTGGCAGAGCTGGGAGAGACGAAGAGGGAGGCAGAAGAGGATGAAGATGATAACTATTTAAGTTTTGTTTTTTGTAATGAAACATGATAGATTGCATGGATTATTACACTATTTATTTTAAAATTGAAACTTGTGAATTACAAGTTGTGGTTATGTCAATAATTTCAGATGCCTCCTGTAAAGCAGCAAAAAGAGACAGCCCTAGAAGAACTTTTTGAGAAAGAGACAGAAGTCCAACTGTATAGAAGCCTTTCACCCATTCCAACCAAGGACAGCCCCTTAATAATGTTAATTAGGAATTATTTTTTCATAAAAGTTATATTTTTGTTCTGGTGAAAGAGCATTAAATACTTCATGCACACAAATGGTGTACTATTTTTTTGCCTAACCCAATGAGAATTGTTAACAGAATTGATAAGGAATTGAATCGATAAATGATATCGATAAATGAATTTGTATTGATAATTTCTTAACAATTCCCATCCCTATCCATTCAAGTCTGCTCCAATCACCACTCTTTCCTCCCTGGGAATACTCTCTATCACTTCATCCAATTCTTTCCAAAATGTATCTTTCTCCTCTCCATCACATCCAACCTGTGGAGCATAACCACTGACTATGTTTAGCATCAGACCTTCTATTTCTGCCTTCTGGCACATCACCCTATCTGACACTCTCTTCACCTCTACTACATTCTTTGCCAAATCCTCCTTCAGGACCACCCCTACTCCATTTCTCTTTCTATCCACACCATTGTAAAACAGTTTGAACCCTGCTCCAATGCTGCAGGCCTTGCACTGGTCTCTTGGACACATAAAACATCTACCTTCCTTCTCTGCATCATGTCAGCCAGCTCTCTACCTTTGCCTGTCATTGTCCCCACATTTAGAGTTGCAACCCTCAGTCCTACATTCTTCACTTTCCTCCTCTCCCTCTGTCTCCTGACACGTTTCCCTCCTCGGGGTCTTCGAGGTAGTCTCCAGGTAGTCTCCAGGTAGTCTCATATGAATGACAAATAAATCTATGTGATTGACTCTGATATACAAATATATATAGTCTGCTCTGGAGAAAACTCCACCAGCTGCCACTGTAACAAAGGTGTGGTAGAGTTGAGTTATAAAAAGTGATGGCCTTCTAAAAGTGTAGTTTTTTTTAGGTCTTTATTCATTTCATAACAAAATTAAAATACATAACATAACAAATAACATATCTTTAACTACAAAACATAGTATATATAAAATGAAAGGCAGCAGATGAAGAAAAAAATCTTATCCTTTGTTATCCAATAAACCATTCAAATAAACATGTTCAAAAAATTGGGAAAACAAGTAAATAACTCAAGCGATATTTCAAATATCTAACATATTTTCATGAAATACATTCATATATTTTTTTTAACATATGGACTTTTACCAGTTTCTTAAATATTGAGATTGATTTAGCTTCCTTAACAGCTAACTCTAAATCGTTCCACAGTCTAACACCTTGAATTATGGTAGATCTTCCCTTCAAACTGGTTCTGAATTGCGGTTTAAGAAAAACATCTTTCCCCTTAAGATTATAATTACTGGATCTTTTCACATAATTATTTTGGATATTAGAAGGCAATGCATTATGATGCGCTCTATACATAAATGACAAGATGTTATAATCCACTAAATCAGGGAACTTCAAAAACTTCAATTCACAAAATAATATATTTGATGGATGACAATAATGTTTACCCTTGATAATTCTTATAACTCTCTTCTGCAATATAAAAATGGGCTTTGTAATTGATTTACATGCTTTTCCCCAAACATTAATACAGTAAATTAAATGTGGCACAACAATTGTATTGTACAACAAACACAAAGCTTTATCATTCAGTAGATGCCTGACTCTATAAAAAATTGCAACAGATTTCGATATTTTCATTTTAACTGAATTTATGTGTTGCTTCCATGATAATTTATCATCAATGATGACACCAAAAACTTTGCCTCATATACTCTACAGATTTCTGAATTGTCAATCTTGAATGAAACATCAATATTTTTATTTTTATTGCTAAATATCATATAATTAGTCTTATCCAAGTGTAACAATACTTTGTTGAGTCTAAACCGATTTAGAATTTTATTAAACTCAATCATCATTAATTTCAATAACTGTTCAATATTCATACCAGAACAAAAAAAAGTTGTGTCATCTGCAAAAAGAACACATTTAAGGAGACTAGACACCTTAACCAAATCATTTACATACAGGATGAACAACTTTGGACCAATTACAGATCCTTGAGGAACTCCACATGTAATTTTGCTGTAATCTGATCTTATATCATTTATCTGCACAAATTGTTTCCTGTTATTTAAGTAACTGCACACCCACTTCAGAGTCAATCCTCTGATACCATATTTATACAATTTCTCAAAAAGAATGTTATGATCGACCGTATCAAATGCCTTTTTTAAGTCAACAAACACACTCACACAATACTGTTTTTGGTCCACAGCAGTTGTTACTTGTTCAATAAAGTCCACAAGCGTCATGGATGTTGAATTTTTGCTCTGAAACCATATTGGCTATTGGTTAAAATATTTTGTTTTTCAATAAATTGGTCTAATCTGTTACTAAATAATTTCTCCAATATTTTAGAAAACTGTGGTAACAAGGATATCGGTTGATAATTATTAAACTCACATTTGTCACCTCCTTTGAACAGAGGTATCACCTTGGCCACCTTCATTCTGTCAGGAAATACTCCTTTTGTAAATGATAAATTGCATATGTATATGTAAATGGTTCGATTACATGACTCAGTATGTGCTTTGCAAACATCATATCCATATCCATATAATCCTTTGATCTTTTGTCCAAAAAATTATTAATGACATTCATTATTTCATATTTATCAGTTCCATGCAGGAACATACTTTCAGGGTAATCATCAATTAAATAGTTCACATTCTTATTCACCTTAGGTATCGTTGCAGCAAGGTTGGTTCCAACGTCAACAAAGTAATGATTAAATCCATTTGCAATTAATTACATTTAGTTAGTAAAGGATGTTCTCATCTAAAACCTGTAGTCAGGTTTCAATCTGGAGACTTGCTTAACCAGAAGCTTTTTGTCACTGAGAGAAGTTTTGACTGCTTTTGAGGAGTGTTTAAGCTCATTGTTATTCTGTAGGATGAATGTCCAAAATATTGTATTCAGGGAGTTATTTTGCTGATTTCCAGTAAAGGCTTGCAATTACATTTCTGAAATTGTCTGTCAGAAGGTTTCAGAACCAGCCAGAATGCCTTGGCCATGACCTTTGTCCATCTGTTCCTCTGATGAGCTGGAATGGCTTTGATCACACGGCACTTCCTGTCGTTCTCCATTACTTTGGTAAATGTCCGTTTTAATCCCATCTTTCTTCAACAGAACTCGACTCCAGACGTTTGCTGGCAGATATTTTCTTTGGCTGATTTATATATTTTTTAAATTTGGTGCTTAAATGTTAGTGTGTGAATTTCTAGCCACTTGTGAACAGAATGTGGATTGTGTTTTCCACACAGACAGCCAGTGATTCTTGAGAATAGGGACAAAAGAGGTCCTGTGGATAAAGCACAAACTGACTAAAATATACACAAAATATATTTTTTTCAAATATCTGACTAAACTAAAATGGGTCATGTGAGCACAACAATGTATGTTTTTCTGGTGTTTGTTGAATTTTTTATTTATTTGCTAAAGACAGCATATTTCTTTGTTTTGGTGATTTTTTTAAATCTAAGCAGAAGCAGCTGTCAGGCAACAACTAGATACAAAAGTGGAGATTAGGCAACACAAGTGATAAATTCAAGTATGAAATCAAGATAATAAGTTTGTTGAAGATTAGTTTGTATAATGTCCTTTAGAATGTTTAATTTATTTTATTTTTTGCTAGGGCACTGACTTACACTGAATACAGGCAAACTAGTAACAATGGTGGTGCACAAACCTTTGCACAAATATCTGCCCCCATCTGCTGGTGCATGTGAGAACTTCACAGCAATGGACAGCAACGATTGTAAAGACAAAAATGTTTTATTTCTGTAAGAGATGTATTTTTAAGCTTTTACCTCCTTATGTGTTCATCTCTAATGCCACACCCAATTTATTTTACCTTAGAAGATTGTTGTGGCTGGGGTGCAATGCTTAAGGTTAATATTCTCTTAAAAGATACAGTAGATTAAAAGCAGGATAGTATGACACCGCTATACTTGTATGATTGTTTGTGAATCAATTTTTCTTGCACATCTATACAATAATTTAATTCAATTAAAATTAGTCACTGGCATAAACCCCAAAGTAACTAAAAATACTGATTTTATTACCATACATCCCTAATACTGTAAGCTGTGATGACTTCATGAGATTCATTATACCGTAAATTAAATTGTTTCAAATAGAGCATATCTGTCAAACTCAAGGCCCGGGGGCCAAATGTGGCCCTCGTTGACATATCATCTGGCCCACAATATGTTATTTTAATTGTAAAATGCCTTAATCACTTTATTTTGTCAGTAATCTTTGATTATGGTGTCAAAAGTGCAACAGAGAACATCAAATGAGACCAATCAAACTCTTGTTGAGGAACCTGCAACCAAGAAAAGATGTTGGGTATCTTATTTGTGTTAATTTAGATTCTGAAACTTGCCATTAGTTTAAAAAGGTTTTAATTTTTCCCCCCTTTTGTAAGTGAGTTTGACACCCCTGCGGCATCCTTCCTTCTACTAGCCCTGGTTCGCCGTTAGATGATGCAGCTTTAGAGATATTACTGGATTTGTGTTTGGACTGTTTTTGTCCTGTTGAACTCTTGAATTGTCAAAAATAATACCTTCATCCAAACAATCCACAAGTCTGCTAGATCCCGTCCTAACCAGACTGTTTAAAGAGGTGTTTCCCCTAATTGATGTCCAAATTTCAGATGTACTTAATTTGTCTTTATTGAATGGTTATGCACTAGCCTGGCCCTCGCCTTCCTGCACAGCTCCGCTCAATTCTCATTTCCCTTCACTGCACAGTCTGGGACTTCTCTCATAGACAACGATTTCTCCGGTAGATTTTTGACCGGACCAATCAGAGAACAGAAGGGGCGGAGTTTTTGGCCCCTAACCCACGCCCCCACCTGTCCCAGCGCAGCCAGCGAGCAGCCGCATGTTCTCATTCAAAGCGATGCAGGACTGTTTTATATGTGACACAAATTTATTAATTTCCCCTTCTTAATCCCTTATCTGGAGTTTTCTTTTGTTTTTTTTCCCCAAAAGTCAAGTAATCGCTCCCTCCTCCCTCCTCCTTCTCCTCCTCACCCTCCGCTGAGTGAAATGAACAAGGAAATGCCTCAGGTTGTCACGAGAGAATTAAAGTCAGGTTTTACGTTGCTGCCCGAGTCCCATCAGATTTCCTGGTCTTCTGGTGTGTTGGACCAGCGCTCCATGGTTTTATTTTATTTTATTAGGACGTTTTATTAACATATAAACACAGAATATCCAAAGGCAGCGAGAGAAAATTCAGCAGGAGGCGGAGCTGAAGTCAAGTTCAGAAGACCACGGGGGAGCGCGCAGCCAACGAGCATTCGCATGTTCTCATTCAAAGCGATGCAGGACTGTTTTATATGTGACACAAATTTATTAATTTCCCCTTCTTAATCCCTTATCTGGAGTTTTCTTTTCTTTTTTTTTGCCAAAAGTAAGTGATCATCGCTCCCTCCTCCTCCTCCTCTCCCTCCGCTGAGTGAAATGAACAAGGAAATGCCTCAGGTTGTCACGAGAGATTTAAACTCGGGTTTTACGTTGCTGCCCGAGTCCCATCAGATTTCCTGGTCTTCTGGTGTGTTGGACTGGTGCTCCATGGTTTTATTTTATTTTATTAGTACGTTTTATTAACATATAAACACAGAATATGCAACGGCAGCAAGAGAAAATTCAGCAGGAGGCGGAGGTGAAGTCAAGTTCAGCAGACCACGGGGGAGCAGCCATCAGCAGAGGCCACGCCTCCAGCAAGGATCGTTTCTCTATAACAGAAAGTCCAGACTAGCCTGGTTAAAACCAGACCCTTGTCCTTCACTTCGCTTCAGACAAGGGTCTGGACTTTCTCCATTGACAACCAATTCTTGCTGGAGGCGTGGCCTCTGCTGATAGCTGCTCCCCCGTGGTCTGCTGAACCAACATGTCCTCATTCCCTACTCGTCATATATTGACGCTTGGGCTCAGGTCCCTCCGCGTCACATACTTGATGCGTCGGGTCGGCCCTTCTCGTCACTATTTGGTGTGTAGGGTGCTCTCATTTGCTTGTTTGGGGTTCAAGGCTTAAATAAAAGGGGAATGGTTAAGTTTAGGGTTAGTTATAAGGTTAGGCTTAGTTTTTAATTTTTGCCAGTAAAATCATTCCTCTTCATAACAGCAAAAAAAAAGACGAAAGTGCTTCACTAAGACACGATCACAACTTACCATTTCCTTGCACACCAAATAATGATGAAACGGGTGACCCCTCCGCGTCAACTGTACGACGCGGAAGGGAACTCTGTGCCCAAGCATCACACGTATGACGAGTAGGGAATGAGGATGGCTGAACTTGACTTCAGCTCCGCCTCATGCTGAATTTTCTCTCGCTCCGTTGCATATTGTGTTTATATGTTAATAAAACGTCCTAATAAAATAAAATAAAACCATGGATCGCTGGTCCAACACACCAGAAGACCAGGAAATCTGATGGGACTCGGGCAGCAACGTAAAACCCGAGTTTAAATCTCTCGTGACAACCTGAGACATTTCTTTGTTCATTTCACTCAGGGGAGGGAGAGGAGGATGAGGAGGAGGAGGAGGGATCGATGATCACTTACTTTTGGCAAAAAAAAGAAAAGAAAACTCCAGATAAGGGATCAAGAAGGGGAAATTAATAAATTTGTGTCACATATAAAACAGTCCTGCATCGCTTTGAATGAGAACATGCGGCTGCTCGTTGGCTGCGCACTCCCCCGTGGTCTTCTGAACTTGACTTCAGCTCCGCCTCCTGCTGATTTTTCTCTCGCTGTATGTTAATAAAACGTCCTAATAAAATAAAATAAACCATGGAGCGCTTGTCCAACACACCAGAAGACCAGGAAATCTGATGGGACTCGGGTAGCAACGTAAAACCTGACTTTAATTCTCTCATGACAACCTGAGGCATTTCCTTGTTCATTTCACAGCGGAGGGTGAGGAGGAGAAGGAGGAGGGAGCGATTACTTCACTTTTGGGGAAAACAAACAAAAGAAAACTCCAGATAAGGGATTAAGAAGGGGAAATTAATAAATTTGTGTCACATATAAAACAGTCCTGCATCGCTTTGAATGAGAACATGCGAATGCTCGCTGGCTGCGCTGGGACAGGTGGGGGCGTGGGTTAGGGGCCAAAAACTCTGCCCCTTCTGTTCTCTGATTGGTCCGGTCAAAAATCTACCGGAGAAATCGTTGTCTATGAGAGAAGTCCCAGACTGTGCAGTGAAGGGAAATGAGAATTGAGCGGAGCTGTGCAGGAAGGCGAGGGCCAGGCTAAGTCCAGACCCTAGTACGAAGCGAAGTGAAGGACAAGGGTCTGGTTTTAACCAGGCTAGTTATGTACCACAGTGCTTTGAGGTTGCTATAATTAAACCTTTACTTAAGACGTCAGAATTCAGAAATGCTGGCTAATTACAGATTACAGTATATCTAACCTAACTTTTGTTGTTCTATTAAATATTCATGTGAGTCCACTGTACGTTTCATGTGTCTTTATTTTAGCACATGCCGACTCTCTCCCTCATTTCCTCCTGCACCATGTCATTTCCTCTGTCTCAGTTACACCACATCTCCATTTTCTAGAATCAATGGGTTAGACTGCCATTGATTCAGCAGGACCTAAGGGTGTTATTCTGCCCCTGTGGCTGGAAGGTCCGCTCCTATCTGAATCCTAAACCATTCATGCACCAACAGACACACTACAATTTAACCTTAGCTGGTAAAAACAACTTTCAAAAAATTACAAAACAATCCTGTACTGTCTGTATTAACTCTAAACCATGAGACTATGGTTACATTCAAAAAGTGCAAAAGCACAACATGCTCAGTTACTGTAACAAGTCCTTCCATTTCT
>JBBPBX010024280.1:4979-39795 GCA_038048925.1 Garcialebias charrua | reverse complement strand
TTTGATGTTTGTTCAACTTCCGGGAGTAATAGGAAACTGGGTGTTCCACTCCGTCTGTTCCTTCCTGAATGAGAACAGCTCCTACTCCAGAGTCACAAGCATCTACAGCCAGTTTAAAAGGGACATCGAATTTTGGTGCAGCTAGCACTGGAGCCTTAGTCAACAACGTTTTTGTTTGATCAAACGCTTCTTGGCACCTCTCAGACCAGATAAAAGGTGTTTTCGGGCTGAGAAGATCCGTTAGGGGAGCAGCCACAGCAGAGAAGTTCTTACAGAACCCTCTGTAGTACCCCACCATGGCTAGATAACGTCTCAGCTCCGTCCGGGTGGAAGGTATTGGGACAGACAATATTGCTTCCACTTTTGCCTCAACTGGACGTACTTGACCACTTCCAACACGTTTACCCAAATAGGTCACAGTTCCGTGCCCAAACTGACATTTAGCCAGATTAACCGTCAACTTAGCTTCTTTCAGACGTGTAAAAACAGTTTGTAGGTGTTTTAAGTGATCTTCCCAAGTATCTGAGAACACCACCACATCATCTAGATATGCTTCACAAAAGGGTAACTCGGACAGGACTATGTTCATTAGTCTTTGGAAGGTAGCAGGAGCGTTACGCATGCCAAAAGCCATGACTGTGTACTCAAGAAAACTATCAGGGGTAACAAAAGCAGAGACCTCCTGACCTCGTTCAGTCAATGGCACCTGCCAATAACCTTTCAATAAGTCCAAAGTGGTTACAAAGCGTGCAGCGCCCACATGGTCGACACAATCCTCGATTCTAGGGAGAGGATAACAATCTGGTTTGGTTACAGCATTTACTTTTCTGAAATCAGTGCAAAATCGATCATCACCCCCATGTTTCACTATCAACAAGCAAGGTGAACTCCATGCACTAGTACTGGGTATGGCCAAGCCATTGTTTAGCATGTACTGCACTTGTTTGTTCATACGTAAGCGTTTCTCCGGATTCACTCTATAAGGGTGTTGTTTAATGGGGTTTGTTTCACCCACATCGATATCGTGTTTTAGGATGTCGGTCCTAGAAGGGACATCAGAGAATAAACAGACATTAGAGAATATCAACTGTCTTAGTTCATCCCTTTTGTTGTCATCAAGATGGGAGAACAACAACTGTAGGTTCTGAAGATAATGTGAATTTAAGAGCTTGCCTTCAAGAATGGCAGAAGGGGAACTATCCACCTCCTGTTCAGCACTGGAGAGCTCCTTTTGGGGCTCTACATCTTTGGCTACTCTGGGGACATCACAGAGGGGAACAGCTAACACACTGACCCTCTCAATGTATGGTTTCAACATGTTGATGTGACAAAGACGAGAAGTACGCCTCCTATCTGGAGTAGAAACCAAATAGTCACGATCATTTAGCTTTTTCTGAATGACATAAGGTCCGCTATAACGGGCCTGTAAGCTACTACCAGGAATAGGAAGTAAAACTAACACTTTGTCACCCGGTTGAAACACTCGTGCTACAGCTTTTCGGTCGAACAGGGATTTCATTTTGGCTTGTGCCGTCTGTAGGTTAGTTTTAGCTATTTCACAAGCACGTACTAATTTAAAACGGAAGTCACATACATAGTCTAACAAATTCTTGTCAGACTTCTCACATACCCACTTTTCTTTTAACAACCTTAAGGGACCACGAACTTCGTGTGCAAAAATCAGTTCAGCTGGACTGAAACCCAAACTCTCTTGAACTACCTCCCGTATAGCAAACATCTGGAGATGCACTCCCTCATCCCAATCTTTGTTGAATTCCAGACAGTATGTACGTAGCATGGTTTTTAATGTTTGATGGAATCGTTCAAGGGCACCCTGGCTTTCTGGATGGTACGCAGCTGAACAGGTATGCTGGATGTTTAATTGTTTCATGACCTGTGAAAACACTCTTGACATAAAATTGCTGCCTTGGTCAGTCTGCACCACCCGTGGTAACCCAAACAATGAAAAAAACTTGGTTAACACCTTTACCACCACTGGGGTTGTTATTTTTCTTACAGGAAAAACTTCTGGGAAACGAGTGGAGGCACACATCACAGTAACTAAGTACTTGTTTCCAGCCTTTGTTCTGGGGAGTGGTCCTACACAGTCCACTAAGACTCTCTCAAAAGGCTCAGCAATAGCCGGGATAGGAAAAAGAGGAGCAGGTGGGATGGTCTGGTTTGGTTTTCCAGCTATCTGACAAAAATGGCATGAGTTGCAATGAAGTACGACATCTTTCTTTAAACCTGGCCAAAAAAAATGACGTAACACACGGTCATATGTTTTGCTAATACCCAGGTGACCAGCTAAGGGACTGTCGTGCGCCAAATGTAAAACCTCTGGCCGATACTGAGTAGGGAGAACAATCTGTTCTACACTACGCCACTCTTCATCAGAAGAGGCTGTCAATGGAGTCCATTTACGCATCAAAATGCCATCACTAAAGTAATAACCATTACTCAGAATGTCAGAACTGTCAGTTTCTGTGTCAATAAAACATGATGTTAAACTAACATCGCTCTTCTGAAGATTAATCAACTGTTCCCTGGACCATGAGAGTCTTACCCCCTCTAAAGTATTCTCTGAGCTTACGGGGCTCTGGTCAGTCTCATAACTGAAAAAAACTGTCACTCAGCTCAACTTCTTCAGCTTTCTCCTCCTCCTGTTGGCGTTTAAGAGCTGCACGAGTAATTGCACAAGAGGTGAAAACATTAGGAAATGTGCGAGCTAAGTTATTCATTCATTCATTCAACCTTTATTTAGTCAGGTAAATCTTTTGAACCTCATGGGCTCATTTACGAAAGCGACCTGCTAAAACTAAAGAACAATGAACAGCAGTGGTAGAATTTCCTTAAACAATAAACAAACAAACAATAAACAATAGAAAACAAAAGAGAGAAAAAAACAAAAGAAAGTTTTTTTTTTTTTTTTTAACAAAGTATCAAAAAACTAGCAAAACATTATAAGGTAGACGTATAAAATCAAAGACAGGAACAAATCTGCATTGGTTTTTGCCAGGATTCCAACAGATATCTAGTTGAGGGCAAATCACTGGGACAGGAGTCACCTCTGGAGTGACTAAAACGCGACCTCCAGCCAAGTCGTTACCCATAATCATGGAGATGCCTTCTATAGGAAAGTTTGGACGCAGTCCTACCACAGCGTCTCCTGAACACAACTCTGATTGAACCACTATCGTACATAAAGGAACATTAACTTCCTGCATGTTAAAACCACAAATGGGGACTCCAGCTTCCATTTTAATAACTTCATCTCTAGGTAAAATATTGTCCAAAATGAATGACTGTGAAACGGCTGTGTCTCTAAGTATTGTAACAGGTATCATCTTTCCTGATGGAGATGTAGAGATAAACCCTTCCATTATAAAAGGTTTGAATTCATCACGTTCACAGGTTTTTATCACAGAGGGAAACGTTTTATCTAACCTTTTAAGTGCAGCTACAGGTTTGGTTCTTTTCTATGTAACTTAGGACAGGTTCTAGTTACATGCCCTTCCTGTTTGCAATAGTAACATCTCACTGGTTCTTTCACATCACTTTCACGTCGTTCTGCAGTTACATCACGGTCTCTGTGAGGAACAACAGGCCCTCTGAATTTACCATTACCATTAGATCTGTATCTAAAAGGTTGAGAGGAATCAAAACTGGTCTTAACATGACTAGGGCTTCGAGTTTTATCAAAGCTTGAACGTTCAAAGTGTATTTTATGCGTCAGCATATACTCATCCACTAAGATTGCAGCTTTAGAAACGTCAGACACTTTATTTTCATTTAAATACGTGGTTACTCTGTCTGGTAAGTTTAATTTGAAATCTTCCAACAACATTAGCTGCTTCAGCTGGTTAAAATCAGTCACTGCACTCGCAGTACACCAGCGATCAAAAAGTAGCTCCTTTTCCCTGACATAATCAGCATAAGACTGATTATCTACTTTCTTACATTTTCTAAATTTCTGCCGGTATGCTTCCGGAACTAGCTCATATGCACGTAGTATAGCTTCTTTCACGTTAGCATAGACACCACTATCAATTGCAGAAAGAGAGGCATAAGCATCCTGTGCTTTTCCTTTTAACACACTCTGTAACAAAATGGGCCAAACAGTTTCTGGCCACTTCAAAGTACTTGCGGCTCTTTCAAACATGATAAAATACTTATCTACGTCTTTTTCATTGAACGGAGGTACTAAAGAAACATTTCTACTCACGTCAAATTCTCGAACAGGAAACGGAGCAGATCCACGTTCCAGCTCTTTCAGACGTATTTCCGCGTCTAACTCTATTTTCCGTTGTTCAACCTCTATTTTCCGTTGTTCTAACATAATTTTCTGTAACGTTATTTCTTTCTCATGTTCCCGTTTCTGTTGCTCAAGTACTAAGTCTCGTTCAATCTCTTTTAAACGTAGTTGTTCCTGAAAACGGTACGGAAAGCGATCTGGGTCTTTCGGTGACGTCACAGCAGAAAAAACACTGCGTTGCATTAACTCGGCAGTTAACTCGTTTTCCACAGTTTCTCTTTTTGAACGTTTATCTAACGTCACTTCATAATAATCCGCTATGCACAAAAGTTGCTCTTTAGTACAGCTAGCCAAAACCTCTACTGTAGGTCGTTCCACAAAACTGTGTAAATCGAAGTCCTCCATGATAAACACAGGAAAAGAACTGTGTAAATACTAACGTCCCAGCAGTACGTGAACGCACCACCACACACACAGCACTGGACCCGCCTACGAGTCAAACCAACAGCAGGTTTAATTAATTAACCCAACAAGGATCACAACAGCTCAACAAGGACTCAAAGATCCCAACACGGACTCAAAAAGGATTCAAAAATCCAGACAAGGACTCAAAAAGGATTCAAGATCCCGGACGAGGCGCCCAAAATATGTTACGGCTGGCTCAGGCCGAACACATTAAAGGGACACAAGACACAAGAAGGCAGAAGGTAAATTAAAAAGCTTTATTGAAAAACTGCCCGACTCCTCCCTCCAGGTGCGGAGTGCACCGTCTTCTGGCACAGGGTCAAGGAAAAAGCAAAAACAGACAAAAGTTCAAACGAATGGTGGACAAGAGTGAGTCAGCCAAAAAGAATATAACGTCACCAGCGCAGGGCCAACCCATAAAAACAGGGCCGTCGAAGCCTGTCTGGTGACGGACTACCTAACCAAAGGGGACTCTAGGGGTAAAAGAAAACCGAGAACTGAGCTACCGATCTCACTCTGTCATTAGGCAAACAAAAAGACTCCAAACAGCTGGCCTCCACCAGCCACACAACCTCCAGGTTAAACCAAGCTAACCAAACCACACAGGTCAGCCTCCCTCTTCTGAGCAGGATCCAAAAGTTACCAATGCAGCCTACAGCCACCAAGTGCACCAAGCACAACAAAGCCAAAAATGAGCAACCATACCTAAGTGCTTCAAGCACAGTCAAACTTCACAAGCACACATGAGCAGACACTTTCTAAGTGCATCTAGCACAGTCAGGACCAAACATGAGCAATCAGCTACTCACCAACAATCTTCTAAACAGAAGATCAACCTTCCTGACAGGGACGGGCGGAGAACACCCCACAGTACCCAAACAGTACCCAAACAGCTCAGCACAAAGCAACCAAACTCTGAGCTCACAACCTCCGCATTCTTCTTCTTCTTCTATTGGTGTTTTATGGCACTTGGCAAACAACGAGTAGGTGCACTACCGCCACCTTCCTGAATGGAGTACGGACCAGACGGCTTAGAACACAACACAAAACGCCCAGGCGACCCAGAACACCCCAACAACCAAAAAACCAAAACCCACACAAAACTCCCTAAAGTGCACAAACAGAGAAGAGCAAAAGAAAAAAACAATCAGCAACACCTGGTCACATCGAAGACATGGGCAGAGACTCCTCACACCCAGACGCACCCTCACCCCGACTCAATTCATCACGAACACTCTCCCACGACAACTCCTTCACCCCAAAAAACCTTGAAGCAGCCTGCACTATGAATTTGATGTTCTCAGTCTTAGTCGTCGCCTGTTCAGAACAATTAATAACAAAAGCAACGAACGGAATCAACCGTTCGATCGTAACAGTACCCTGACCACGTTCAGGTACGCTCAGTTTTTCAACAATAGACGGCGAAGAAACATCACGCTTGACCACACGAACCGCCTCCGCATACGAAAGATTCCCAACAGTCTTAACCTTCTGAACTTCAGCAGCAGCTTTATGATCCACACAACCTGCATAAGCTGCAGAATGACTACCACCACAATTACAACACGACAGCTGAGACACACCACAATCATCATATTCATGGTCTCCCCCACACTTACTACAACGACGCTTACTCCGACAAACAGCAGCAATATGCCCAAACCTCTGGCACTTAAAGCACCGAAGAGGCAGAGGGACAAAAGCCCTAACACGAAAACACAAGCACCCAATCATAACCTTATCCGGTAAAACACTGTCCCGGAAACACACCAATACTGACGTACTAGCCACCCTCACCCCATCTCGATAAGCCGGCAAACGTTTCAAGGACTCAACTTCCCCACCCTTAACGTATTTCTGCATAGTCTCCAAGTCCTCTGTTACAGGAATCCCGGAAATCACTCCCCTGGAACCCCTCATTTCCCCCACAATCTTCCTATCCACCACCACTTTACCACACACAGACTGCAAACCCAAAGCCACGTCCCTCTGCTCAGCATGCCTACAAACTAGCAGGAGATTTCCATCCCACAACACTTTAGCAACTTCCACATCACCCACAGCACGCTTCAGACCCTTCGAAAAAGTCACAGGGCTCACCCCAAGCAAACCCTGGCCCGCCTCAAACCGCAACACAACTTTACACTTTTCCAGCAGCAACTTCTTCCTACCGTCAACACCGTCGCCAGCAACCTCAAGGCACCGCTTACCCGAAGCCAAACCCAGTCCGACACCCCCACTACTACAAGCCATCGTGGTCCGCTCACAAACCAGATTATGCCCATCCGCTCTCTTCCTAACCACGTCAACGGCTACGGTCGATAACCCCACAACCTCCGCATTCAAGCACTCTCACTCTGAAGTATATATAGGCGTGTCACTCAGGTCCTCCTGGCTGAACACACAAGCCTGATCATAATCAGACTGATTAACCAACAAAACTTGTCTGCAGTCAACATATACAAAAAAACTGTAGGTGTCAGCATGGGTAGCTTCCTCAGGATCTCAGGATACATAACACCAACTTATATTAGTTAATACTTATATAACTTATATAAAAGATCATAGATCCAATTATATGCATTTCGGCGTCCTCGATCGACAGCAGAGATAGACACATCACATTCCACTTCCCCAGAGATATATCCAGCTGCATGTGTCGTCCAAGCAGATGAGGGTTCTCCAGGACCATGTTGCGTTGTTGAAAACATTTTGTCATTTATGTTGAAAGATCAGTTGGTCAGATCCAAAAAAGTAGTTTTCATTTCAGAAGATGTGTAAAAATAGAAGCTGCTCCGATACACAGACAGAGATCAAAAAAAGCAGGAGGAGAATGGGGAGGGGGAAGAGAATGTGTGCGCCTCAGTACAGAGCGAGTGAGCAAAAAATAGTTTAATAAAGGTTTAAATAAAACACATTTAACTATAGAATAAAAGTCCAGTTATATGTACAGTATATAATTTTCTTATGTGGGGGGGAGGGGATTTTCTAATAAAGAGTTTTCTCCAATAGTTAATGGCAAAATTAAAAAAATAGATTTTGTGTGATCAATTACTGATCAGAATATAAGTTGGGGATAATTCTCAGCTACTACCACACTCATGTTTAGCTCAGATTGGCTGAGTTATAGAAATTTTGTGATGTCTAATCTCACTTAGCTGTAACAGCCATCTTGAAAAGGATTGACTCTGAATCCAATGACTACTTCTAGAGAGTTTGTTTAAAATACATCTAAAGTTTCTTGAGATTTTTTGCTAACATGACAGACAACTGAACAGCAATGGGCAAAAACAGTATCACCCTTTAGCCTTAATCATCGGGCAATAAGTTGTCAGTACCAAACTAATTAACTGCAATGCAGTAAAAATGTCAGTGTAGACTAAAATGGTGGCTTCAGACAACACAATGAACCAAAGCAATAAATTAGGCTGAACTTGTTTGTATAACAGGAAAATAATGGGCCTTTCCCAGTTCCCTCTCATGTTCACAGCACTGAGCAGTTGTTCTGTATTATTACTGAGTGACAGACAGATGGCGACGCAGCCCATTCAGCACTGATTATGATTCTGCTGCTGAGTGCATGATGGGAAAGTGGATGAAAAGTAGAAAAGAATCATTAATCCTCACAATGCGTGTGTATGTGTGTGTGTGTGTGTAAGCCAAAAAGATGCTGACGTGTTTGTAAATATCTGAGGTTTACATGGAGTAATCAAACTAACAACCTGCCATGCAAAGCTGAACATCGATATAAGGCAACACGGAGGTCACAGTTCAGCAACATTCACATAATATTAATCAGATTTGTTTTTTGGTGTTTTGCTGTGCATTTTAAATTTTACACATTTTAGCAAGTACGGTAGTTTTCCCTCAGACATTTCCCCCAATTCTATTTCAATAAGTACTACTGGACTAAGACCATCATTATACAGGTACGTATTTTCTGGTGTATAGGTCGCACCGGTGTATAGGTCGCATTGTCCAATTATCACCAATAGATTGGAAAAATCCCTAGATAGGTTGCACCGGTGTATAGGTCACACCTACGTTTAGCTCTGCTGCAAATGTCTGCCACAGGAGCGCACAGCAAGGCTTTTAAGAAGATTAACACTTAAAAACAATTATTTGTTTGATAAAAATTATAGCAAATATGTGTCTGAGCTGAACTTTTCCTTAATAAATGAACGTAATTGTGAAATGAGCTGGATTTTAAAAATTGTTTCGCCGAAAGTGATAACAAGCCATATATAGGTCGCACCAGTGTATAGGTCTCAGGAAAAAACCATAAAAAGGCGCGACCTATACACCGGAAAATACGGTAATACCTTTAACATTTTAGGCCTGCCTATTCATACACTCAGAATTTCTGTATACTACATCTATATCTTTAAAATAAATGTCCAGTCGACACCATTTAGAGTACAAAACGGTACCTGGGAATATAGTGTGGAGTATTGAGGAAACTTTCCAGCATGTATTTCCATAATTCTACCATCACCTTTTTGACATGGTCTGTGTAAGGTTCTACTACATGAAAGCTGGGGGCAAAGGTCATGTTCAAACATTGGGTGGTCGGTCCATTAGTGGACATCTTGGGTCAAACCTCAATGGTCAGTTTGTAATTAAATTTGTAAGGGAGTTTGTCCTTTTCATCTCCACCATTGTTCAGAATGGGAGATTGCGACCAAATGGACATTCAGTGCAAATCTGCTGGCTTCCTTGGAAAGAAAAAACGTTCACTAATTTTATACATTTTATAATGTATATGCATGCTTTTGTACAGTGCCCTGAAATGTCGTTTGTTGTGAGTTGGCGCTGTATAAATAAACTGAAACAAATTAATTTTATTACATCCTCACACTTGTGGCCTTATTCTTTGTACAGTACACTAAAATAAAAAGTCTGATAGAACTGCTAACTGATCGTCTCTATAGCTGAGTTGCATCTGTTTGCAAAAGAGGCTGTCAAAAAGACCTGACACAAACACAAATAAAAAAATTAAGCTGACATAGCCCCTATTTGTGATATATTTCCATGTGTTGGTATGAATCTGAGAGGACCATATTCAAGGCTTCTGTAGGAGCTGTGGCCAGAAGGTCATTGATACCTGCTGCAGTGGCAACCAGAATACTGTACCTGTTGATAAACACCACTGATAAGAAATGCTGTCAAACTGAAGAAGTAGACTTTTAGGGCTGTCATAGATCATTTTTAACCCAAGATGTTAATGGCTCTGAATATTGTGAGGTTGGAATGGTTGACAGTGACACACCACTTGAAGTTTGTATGTAGAACTACCCATCCATTCAACCATCCACTGACTTTTACCCACTCCTTCCTTTTCGGGTCACTAGTCACTGTGCGAGAGGCAGGGAACACCCTGGACAGGTTGCAAGTGTATGTAGAACTAAGAAAAGCGAACTAAAGTGATGGTCCTATCTTTAAAAAGGCAGATCAGAGAGTGTGTTCCACCTATTAAGGAATTGTACTGTGTTTAATCCTGAGTTTTGGAAAAGATCGTCAACCTTGGACTCATAAAGAGCAATGTAGCTTCCATCCAGTTCATTGAACAGTGGATCAGAACTTCACCTGTGTACAATTCCATAACTGAGAGGTTATGAAAGTTTTACTGTCCAGCCCACATGTGAATTGTGAACCTGGAGAAAACGTATGTCTCATTCCTTGAGGCATTTTGTAGGACGTGCTGCAGGAATTTGGGACACCAAGGCAGCTTTTAAGGGCTATCCAGTTAAATTAAGAGATGTGTTCACATTCATTGATAATAGTTCATGTCACACTGCACCAGGGCTGCCCTTTCACTCTGATCATGTGTGAGATGGCAAATAAACAAGAATGCAAGATGTAGTAATGAAATAGAGGGTGTCTGGTTTGGAAGCCTCAGGACATGACTTCTGTTATTTGTAGATGATGTGATTCTTTTGGTTTATTTAAGTCTTGACCTTCAGCATGAGCTCGAGCGGTTTACATCGGAGTCTGAGATAGTTCCTTGAACATAAGGCCATAGCCAGAGACAGAAGACACTCTGTGTGTTAGGGTAGAAGAGTTCAAATGTCTTGTTCATGAGTGATGTAGGACAAAGTGGGACATGAATAGAGACTCTTTCACAGCAACGAAGGCATTGCTCTGGCCTGTTGCAAAGAAACAATATGTCAAAAGCCAAAGCTCTCATTTTGCTGGCTCCTTGTTCCAACCCTCACCTAAGTGAGACGAGTCTACATGTCCTGTTTTCTGCACCTCCCTGTTTGTCTCTTCCTCGTGTTTCTACTCTTGCACACACCTGTCCTGAGTCCTCATCACTCATGGTGTTTCCCACTCTGTCTCATTAGCGTCTGTATTTAGTCTGTGTGTTTTCACTCCCCTGGTATCCAGGCATTACCTAACTACTGTTAATCCCTTCCATTGTGTTCATGGTCTGGTCTACTCTCCATTTTCTAACGCGAGTCCTTGCTGCCCCATCAGCACATTTGTTTTGTTTTTCTAAAATAAATCATTATTAGTATTACTTCAGAGTCTTCTACTCTTTACTTGAATGTGGGTTCAACATTAAACACCAGATCATATCACTAAGATCATGAGGTATGATGACTGAAAGAACAAGATCCCACAAAGAAGTGGCCTGAAATAAGTTTGTTTCAAGGATTCAATGTTCAAAGATTCAAGGTTCTTTGTCATTCACACCACATGTGGCACGTGGTGGAACGAAATTGTGTACACAGGGTCCCTGTTACAGTACATCAAACATCCATCCATCCATTATCTTTACCCGCTTCTTCCATTTTGGGTCACGGGGGTTGCCGGTGCCCATGTCCAGCAATCACTGTGCAAGGGGCGGGATACACCCTGGACAGGTCGCAAGTAGTACATCGAACAAAAGTATTAAAATGTCAAATAAAAACAGTAAAAATATATCTAAGACATGAACTTTATGAATGGGAGCAGGGAAAAAAGTGTGTGTGCTGGTAAGTGGGGTCAGCTGTGCAGCCCCTGTTCCACACATTGATGCTGGAGCACAGGATGCTCTCCACTGCGCACCTGTAGAAGAAGGTGAGGACTGAGCTTCTCAGACCAGCTCGTCTCAGCCGCCTGAGGAAGTAGAGTCTCTGATGATCTTTCTTGATCAGGCTGGTGGTGTTGTTGGTCCAGCTGAGGTTATCATTCAGGTGCACACCCAAGTACTTGTTACTGGAGACCACTTCCACTGCAGATAGTCCTATGTTCTGGAGTGGGAGGGTAGATGTGTTTGCTCTTTCTGAAATCCACAAACATCTCCTTCATCGTCTTTACATTGATGTGGAGGTTGCTGTTCCTGCACCAGCTCTCCAGGTCTTCCACATTCTGCCTGTAGCTGGACTCATTTTTGTTTGTGATATATCCAACCACTGCTGTATCACCTGCAAACTTCACAGTACAACTTGGGTGGGTAAATGTGCAGTCATATGCGAGCAGAGTGAATAGGAGGTGGCTCAACACACAGCTTTGAGGGGAGCCAGTGCTGATTACCGGGTATGGTGAAGGGGGAGATGTTGTGGATCCACACAGACTGTGGTTATAGGTTAAGAAATCCAGGACCCAGTTGCATAGGGATGGTCTTAGTCCTAGTGTGAGTAGTTTGTCTATCAGGGTCTGAGGAATCATGGTGTTGAAGGCAGTTGTGAAGTCCACAAAGAGCATATGGGCATATGAGTCCTTCTGCTCCAGGTGGGTGAGAGTAGTGTGGACCACAGAAGAGATGGTGTCCTCTGTTGATCGATTCTTGCGGTATGCATGCTGGTGTGGGTCTTCACTGATGTTGATGGTTTCTTTGATGTGGGCCATGACCAGTTTTTCAAAGCATTTGTTTCACATGTTTCACACTGTGGTGGGCTGTTTGTGGATCAGACGAGCGTAGAGTGAAGCGCGGAGGATCAGGATCGTCGCTGTTTTGATGCCTGTTTTTCACACCGTTGTGAGCTGTTGAGAGCTGTTTGTGGATCAGACGAGCAGAAAGTGAAGCGCGGAGGATCAGGATCGTCGCTGTTTGGTGATCGTCGCTGTTTGGTGGTGCCTGTTTCACACTGTTGGGAGCTAATTGTGGATCAGACGGGCGGAGAGAAAAGTGTGCCGCTGAGGATCAGGAGCTGCTGTCGCTGTTGTTTGGTGCTGTTCACGCTGTTGTTCCTTTGCTGTCCTGATACAGGCTACAATCATGCCTTTAATTTTAGGAGGCTTTTCTGGCACCACACTCTGCTGTTTGCTGCAAATTGCTTGTTTCTACCCGTTGATTCTGGATCCAGCTTGTGTTAACCAGGGCCACATCCATTCATATTCACAGGGGGGCTGGATCCCCTCTCACACAAACTATAGTTGGGCCTCCTCAACGGAATTGTTTGTCCACTTAATCTGTGACGCTTTATGGTCTGAGACTTTTCTGCATCATTCATATTACTGTCATTATTTTCAGTTCTCAGACTACCTGGAATCACTGAATCTTATCAACACATCTGGATCTGCCCATCACTGCAACTTTCATTGTTTTTGGGTTCTGAATGATCGTATCTTCATCAATGTTTCTCATGGTTCAATTATGGGTGCAAAATGTCACACTGTTAACTCCTGTAACTACACATCATTGACAAAGAAGTCAAGTAAATGTCTGATATTAATGTTGTTATTGATCTCAGGGATTCAGCCCAACCCAGGGCCCTCCATTAACTACAGTACTCCTAGTGAGTTTAAAAATAATTCAGGTCTCCATTTCCTGCATGTAAACGCTCGTAGCCTCATAAAAAAACTTGATGAATTGAAAATCCTAATCAGTTCTTCTGGGGCAGATGTGATCGTTATCTCTGAAACTTGGCTCAAAAAATCTGTTTTGAAAAATGACCTGGCAATCAATGAATTTAAGATCTATCGTTGTGATCGTAATAAAAAGGGAGGTGGAGTCGCTATTTACATCAGAGACTCTTTGGCTGCCAGGATTGCATCTAAAAAAACAATCGCAAACCAGTTTGAGGCTTTAGCTGTGAACATCAGTTTGAAAGGAGGTCAGCCCTTAACTGTTGTAGGTTGTTATCGTCCCCCCTCCGCAACACCTGAAGCTCTATCCTCCCTGACTGAATTCATAGGAAATTTAAAACACAATGAGATTGTTATGGCAGGAGATTTCAACATTGACTGGAATAAGTCGACCCCCCTCTGTGATAAATTCAAGGAATGTTGCCTATCTCTCAATCTAACACAACTTATCGATTCTCCCACCAGACCAAACATAAAATGTCCCGAAAAATCTTCCACCTTAGATCTGTTTTTCACAAATGCACCTCACAAATTTCCTGGTATAGGTGTATTTGCTAACGTTTTGAGTGATCATTCCGTAATAGCAGCTCTTAGATCTACTAAACTTCCACCTGCTAAGCCCAGAATAATCCAAAAAAGGGATTTGAAACGTTTCAGTGAACAGTCATTCCTTTGGGATCTATCACACTTTGACTGGCAACGTATCCTACAAATCAATGACGTGAACACCGCTTGGAACTATTTTCATAATAGTTTCATTTACTTTGTAAACAAACACGCTCCTTTCCGGCAGTTCAGGATAAAGGGCCGAGACAGCCCCTGGTTTACTCCTGAATTAGCTGATCTCCTGCACTGGAGAGATCATCTTTGGGCCGCAGCAAGAAAATCACACTCAGACACTGATTGGTTGAAATTTCGGCAGCTAAGGAATAAATGCACAACTGCCATTAAAGCCGCAAAACGTAACTACTTCTTATCTCAGACCTCCAAAAATCTAAATGATCCTAAAAAATTCTGGAAAACCATTAAATCTCTCTCAGGCACCCCCCAATCATCTGACCTCCCATCACAATTTCTTGTTGACTCTGTTCCTGTGTCAAATAAGCACGAGATCCTGAACTGTTTCAATAAACATTTTGTTGCTTCTAGTTCATTATTTGACACAGTTACAAACGGAAAATCAGCCACTTTATCTAATAATCAAACTTCTACAAATCAAATCCCTCCTACAAGTCAACCATCTGTTAATCACACCTTCTCTTTTTCTCCGTTCTCAGTCAGTGAGGTAAATAAACTGTTAAATGATCTTGATCCAAAAAAATCTGCAGGTCCAGATGAACTTCCACCTTATTTCTTAAGGCTGGCTGCTCATATCATCACAGTCCCTGTGACCCACATCTTTAATCTGTCCATAAGCCAAAACACCATTCCGGATGCTTGGAAAACAGCCTTTGTTCTTCCTTTGCTGAAGGGAGGTGACCCCACCTCACTGAACAATTATCGACCGATCTCTAAACTCTGCATCTTAGCCAAGGTTCTAGAAAAACTGATAAACTCTCAGATCAAAAATTATCTGGACTCATTTAACATCTTACCTCTTCATCAATCTGGTTTCAGGAAAAAACACAGCACAACAACTGCTTCTCTGAAGGTTCTGAATGATGTTGTTGAAGCATTGGATGCTAAGGACTATTGTGCTGCACTTTTCTTAGACCTGTCTAAAGCTTTTGACACTGTGGATCATAACATCCTGTGTCATAAGCTCTCAGAAATCGGTTTCTCTGATCACACCATCGGTTGGTTTTCTAACTATCTTTCCAATCGGAGGCAATGTGTTCAACATAACGGTACTTCTTCCAGCTATTTAACAGTTAAAAATGGTGTACCACAAGGCTCAGTTTTAGGACCCACTCTCTTTACAATCTACATAGCTAATGTAGGTCACTGCATCCCTGATGCATCCTTACATTTCTATGCTGATGATACAGTTGTTTACTGCCGAGCTAAAACAGTTGCTAAGGCTTTCCAGTTACTGCAATCCGCTTTTGACATCATCCAGTCAGATTTGTTCCGTCTCAAACTTGTCCTAAATGCTGATAAAACAAAAGGGATGTTTTTTTCAAATAGGAAGGCGGTTCCAGCAGATCCTCCTCTGATTTTATCTTCAAATGGTGTCCCTATTGAGTTTGTTGATTCCTATAAATATCTGGGTATCCTGATCGATTCACATCTCTCTTTTAAACTCCACGTGGAAAACCTAGTGAAGAAACTGAAAGTTAAACTGGGTTTCTTTTTCAGAAACAGATCATGTCTATCACTGAATGTTAGGAAACGCCTTGTATCTGTGACTTTCCTTCCCTCCATTGATTACGGTGACATTCTCTACATGAATGCTCCTACAAGCACCCTGCGGATGTTGGATGTTGTCTATCATGGTGCACTAAGATTCATAACTGGTTGTGATTATCGTACCCACCACTGCACCCTGTATTCACTGGTTAACTGGACATCATTAACCTCACGCAGACTCTTCCACTGGTACATTTTCATCTTTAAATCACTTCTTGGTCTGCTGCCCTCATACATCTCCTCCTACATGTCTTTACGTGAGTGCAGCTACAGTGTGCGCTCTCAGGACATGATTACCTGCAGTGTTCCGTCAGTGAGGACTGAACTTGGAAAAAGGGCCTTCTCCTACTCCGCTCCTGCTTCATGGAATATCTTACAAAAAGATCTGAAGCTCTCGACCTTGACTTCTCTAAATGGTTTTCAGAATCTGTTGGAATCCTGGCAAAAACCAATGCAGATTTGTTCCTGTCTTTGATTTTATACGTCTACCTTATAATGTTTTGCTAGTTTTTTGATACTTTGTTAAAAAAAAAAAACTTTCTTTTGTTTTTTTCTCTCTTTTGTTTTCTATTGTTTATTGTTTGTTTGTTTATTGTTTATTGTTTAAGGAAATTCTACCACTGCTGTTCATTGTTCTTTAGTTTTAGCAGGTCGCTTTCGTAAATGAGCCCATGAGGTTCAAAAGATTTATCTGACTAAATAAAGGTTGAATGAATGAATGAATTTAGCAGCTATTGGGGTGAGGCTACTGGCCGGTAGTCATTCAGTCCTATCACTGCAGAGCTCTGAGGAACTGGAATAATAGTGTTAGTCTTTAGGCAGGTGGGAACATTTGCCAAGGTAAGGGAGGAGTTAAAGATTTTGGCCAGCATCTTGCAGAGCTGATTGACACAGTCTCTCAGCACCCTCCCCGGGATGTTGTCTGGGCCAGTGGCTTTGTGAGGATGAATCCTTCTGAAGGTCCTCCTTACTTCTGCTGAGGTCATGCTGAGGAACTCATCTTCAGATGGTGAGGTGAGTCTGGTGCTGGGTGGTCTATTTGGGTCTTCAAAACCGGCATAGAACCATAGATTATTTCACTTAAGGCAGAATTTGTTTATCAAGGAAGAAATAGTCAATTCAAGAGTAAGTCTTATGAACTGGGAAAAAAATGAGTATGATCTTGAAGTAGGATTACAGAAGTGCCACACATCAGCCACGCCATAAGATTTTTTTTAAAAAAAGGACTGTACTAATCTAGTGCTTTTCTATCTAATTAAGATGTTCAAAGCGCTTTACACTACAATCTATGCCCTAATTTTCCCATTCATACAACACTTTACTATATCTATACAAATATAATCAGTGCTTTGTCACATTCATACACTGATGGGACACACATCGGAGGCAATGAGGGGTTCGGTGTCTTGCCAAGGGACACGTCGGCATGTGACTGCTGGTGGAATTGAACCCTCAACTCTTGCAAGAGGATGACTGCTCTAACCACTCAGCCACAGCTGCCCTTATTAAGGATTTAAGGATTTAGATAATTGATTGAGTGGACTTAGGGTCGTTTTTCCCATCGAACTATGATCAAGAGATAAAAGCACACAATTTGTGTTGCCACCAATTACAGTATAAGGTTATGTGCTGACATATTCAGTATCTTTGATAAGAGGTTTTTAAAAAATGTAGAGTTGTCCCAGGTGGGAGCATTTACTGAAATCAAGATCACTTGCAGTGTGTATAACTTCCCCACCACTATAACATACCGCCCAGCAGTGTCAGAATGCACACTAAGGCTATAAATTGTACCTGCTTGCCAACTATTATAGCTACCCCTCTTGATCTGGATTGAAAATTGGATTGAAACACCTGACCAGACCATTTTTTAAACAAAATTTCTACTGTCTGAAGAATGCATGTGGGTCTCCTATTAAAAGGCAATATCAGGGTTCAGCTGCTTCAAATGTGACACAATTTTCAAGAATTGTGCTGGACCATTAAGGGATTTCACATTCCAGCTTGAACAGTTAACTGAGCAGCCACTAGAGTGGCTAACATCCTTAATGCTGGTCATAGTTGAACAGTAAGATATTATTTACACACAAAATATTACAAGCCAATACCTGATAGAAGAAGAAAAAAAATACAAAAGATTGATCTGATATAAACCCACCCCTCTCTCCAACCTGAACATGGAGAGAATGAAAACTTGGAGAGAATGAAAACTTAAAAGAAACTGTCCAGATGACCTGATTGAGAATTGTCGGATTTGATACCTGGATTACTGAGCATGAACTTTCTTGAGAGAATGAAAACTACTGTCAACTTAAAATCCACACATTTGTGTTTACACTGGAGAACACAATCTGACCATTCGGGTTTCTGTCCGCCCACATATGATATGAATAATAGTTTTAAAGTAAATAAATAAATAAAAAGAAACAACAATAAAAGACATTAAAAATTTTAAGAAAAAAATGCACCCATATTAGGGTGCGCACGATAGACCAGGACTTACGATTATAAATTCAGAGCATTAAAGGTGCTATGTGTAACTTTCTGTAGAGTGCAGAACTTTGAAAAATTTTCAACAGGCAAAGCATTCTGATCCCTCCCCCTCAGAGCCATATATGGCTCTGCTCCCCCTGGCCCTGCTGAAATTCAAATTCAAGCTCTGTTTTTATTGGCTGATTCAAATTCAAGCTCTGTTTTTATTGGCTGGTTACAAACTCTGTTTTTATTGGCTGGTTAATGGCGGGTCACTCTGTGTTTTTAGTGTTTTTATAAATGCTGATAGAGAAGCAAGGGGACTATAGTTTTTTTCAGAGATTACTTTGTCTAACATCAGTCTGTCAGTAGATAGTGACAGAGTGAAGAAATATGTTAAAAATATATTGTTAGAAAAGTTACAGACTGCATTACAAAGTAACATAGTGCAGCTTTAATGCTGTATAATCGCTCTCCAATACAACTAAAATGTTGTACATACCACCATTAAAGAACCAAACAGCCAAGCATTAGGTCAAATGCAAGCTTAAGAAGAATGCTGGTTGAGGGAGGTCGGTCCTCCAGTTTCTTTCTATCCTCGCAGCCCATTCCTAAAATGATATTCCTCCTGATGTATCCCATAGCTTTATCTGAGTCGACAAACACCTTGTCCGTCCCTTCATGTGTGATGCGAAGCTGTGCAGGAAAGAGAAGACCATACCGGACACCTGGTCGGTTCTTAAGGAGTTGCATCACCTCCATGAACACCACTTGTGCCTTTGCCACGCTTGGGATAATCAGCTGTGATGAAGATGGATGACTTCTTGAAGTGAAACGGACTACAGCTGCGCGCTCACTGCAATATCTCCACACAATCTTGATAATAATGCAGCCTGGTCACAATAACTCGGTTTATCATCTGAACCCTTCCTGCCTGGTGTTCAGTGTGTGCGGCCGGTCAACAGTGACTTGCCCTGCCATAGCACCTCTGTTAGCATCTTAGCTATTGTTGCGGGGGTGCTTGACTGCAGCGATTTAGGAACTCCAATGGTCTCATATGCCCCACTGCAGACTCGAACCTCCTTCTCAGCCCATCAATCTCATTTCTCAATTCCACCACAGTACCATGCAGAGCCTTCAACTCATCTGAGCATCTAGACCAGGGGTGCTCATTACGTAGATCGTGATCTACTGGTAGATCTCTGAGGTAGTACAGGTAGATCGCAGCATGACATAAAAAAAATTTATTGTCTGTTCAGTGCCCTGAGATTACTTCTTTTGTGAATTGACACTATATATACAAACTGAATTTAATTGAATCTTAGAACATCTTTACTCAGCAAACACAACAGTTTAGGTCAAAATACTATCATTTTAAAGCCACAGTACTGTACTATAGTTCATAATTTATCTGGCAACCCGACTGACATGAAAACTACAGCATTTTTCATGTAAACCAGCTTATTTTTTGTTTATTACCCCCAATAAATATTGAAAAAACACAAATGTTTCCACAGGTTGTTTTCGTGTAAACTAGGCTTTATAGTAGGTAGATCACTTTGACTTGATCATTTCAAAAGTAGCTCGCATGCTGAAAAAGTCTGAACACCCCTGATCTAGACAGCCCACTTTCAGCCTCTTTCATGCTCAGCCTCACCTGGTCAAACCCTGCTCTGAGGGCTGTGGTGTTAATAATAACCTTTGCCCTGACTGCTTGGAGTTTGCTCTTAATAAATTTAAAATCCTCCATCAGAGCCACTTTTATCTCCATCCTAATTATCGCAGAGACTTCAGTTTTAATTGAAGCCATAATGTCTGACTTCAGAGCCAACTCAACGGTCTCTCCAGAGCCTGTCAAGGGGTGGAGCCAATCCAACTGCTCCCAATGGTCCAAGGCTGTGGCAGGCCCAGAAGGCAGAGAACCCATGTCTTGATTTATTTATTTTTTAATTTAGAGGTCAAATTACAGCTCCGTCGAATCAATCTTGCAACACCGCCAATCTCAGAAGAAGTATCCAATGCGGAGGTGGCAAGAAAAAAGGCAGCTTTTAAAACAGGGTTAATGGAAGCCTGGGAGAATACAGTTTATCGTCCTGCGACCATCTTGAACTCTCCACAACAAATTTACATTTTAATGAGATTGTCCTATTAGGTTATTTTAATCTAGACTGGCTGTCTCCAGTGTCTGAGGAATTTAAAAATGTTTGCCATTCAATCTCAGTCAAATCATTGACACCCCATTCGCCCAAATATAAATGTCCAGGAAGATCGTCTATTTCAAATCTCTTTATATCTCTTTATAGCAAATAGGCCTCATAAATGTTCTGGTTTGGGTATTTTTGCAAACATGAGTGATCACTGCATTGTTGGTGCCATTAGGGATACTAAAATGCCTCATTCCAAACCTATATTAATTCTAAAAAGGAACATGAAGCATTTTAGTGAACAGGCTTTCCTTATGGACATGGTCCATTTTGATTGGCATTGTGCTTTACTAATTGACAATGTAAATCTTGCTTGTAACTATTTTCACAATAGTTTAATTCACTTTGTAAATAAACATGTGCCTTTTCGTTAGTTCAGAATGAAAGGCCAAGACAGTCCCTGGTTTACTCCTGGGTTAGCTGATCTCCTGCATCGGAGAGATCAGCTTTGGGCAACTGCTAGACTTTCTGGTTCAAATACTGATTGGTTGCAATTTTTTGTCAGCCATGGAATCATTGTACAGCTTCCATTAACGCTGAAAAACATAACTAATTCTTATTTCAGACCTCCAAAGGTCTAAATGACCCGAAAAGATGCTGGAAAACTATCAAATCACTTTCTGGCAGCTTCCATTCATCTGATCTGCCACCACTATTATTTGTTAACCCTGTTCCTGTGTCAAATAACCACGACATTCTAAATTGTTTCAACAGCCATTTTGTTGACTCTAACTCCTTGCTTGCCACAGTTACTAATGGAAAAACAGCTACTTATCCTTCAGGCCAAACTTCTACAAATCAAATTTCTCCTACAAGTCAATCCTCAGTAGACCACATCTTTTCATTTTCACAGTTTTCAGTTAGTGAGGTTAATAAATTGTTAAAAAAAGGTCTCTCTTGAAAATGAGTTCTCGTGGCTCAATGAGACTACCTGTATAAATAAAGGGTAAATGAAAAATAAATGGAAAAAAAGGTCTAGACTCTAAAAAATATGCAGGCTCTGATGACCTTCCTCCTTATTTCTTAAGGCTAGCTGCACAAATCATAGCAGATCTGGTGTCCCACATCTTTAATCTGTCCATAAGTCAAAATATAGTTCCAAACGATTGGAAAACAGCTTTTGTTCTACTTTTACTGAAGAGAGGAGATCCCATTACAGTATACTGAACAACTATCGGCCAATCTCTAAACTCTGTATTATTCCTAAGGTTTTAGAAAAAATTATAAATACTCAAGTCAAGAAGTATTTGGATTCTTTTAACATCTTATCTTCCTATCAGTCTGGTTTCAGGAAACAATGCAGCACAACCACTGCTTCACTGAAGGTTTTTAAAGATGTTGTTGAAGCATTGGATGCTAAGGATTATTGGGCTGCACTTTTCTTAGACCTGTCTAAAGCTTTTGATATTGTAGACCATGACATCTTGTGCCATAAACTCTCAGACATTGGTTTCTCAGATCACACTATCAGTTAGTTTTCTAAATACTGTATCTCTCAGATCAGAGGTAACATATTCAACATAATGGTACTTCTTCCAGTTATTTAACTGTCAACAATGGTGTACCACAAGGCTCAGTCTTAGGACATACCCTCTTTATAATCTACATACCGGTAATTAATGTAGGTCAGATCATCCCTGAGGCATCCTTACATTCCTATGCTGATGACACAGTTGTTTATTGTCAAGCTAAATCAGTTGCTAAGGTTTTCCAGTTTTTATAATCTGCGTTCAACATCATTCAGTCAGACTTGTTACCTCTCAAACTGGTGCTAAATGCTGATAAAACCAAAGGGATGCTTTTTTCCAAACAGGAAGTTGGTACCTGCAGTCCTTCCTATCTTATCTACGAATAGTGTTCCTGAGTTTTTGGATTCTTAAGGCTCGGATATGGTCGCGCTTTGGTCCGCAAGCTGGAGCGCGCGTGCTGCGCGCGCACTGTGCATGCGTTTATAGTGTGGCACGGCAGCGCATGGCAAAGTGCTGTTCTTTTACTGACCAGCAGGTGGCAGTACCCTCTAAAACCTGTGCATATGTTGCAAGAAAGGGTGTAGAAGAAGAAATCTACCGTAGAAGAAGAACTGTTTGAAATCACACAACAAAAACAAATGGCTTTCCGCTCGCTCGGGGAATTTAAAACATTTGAATCACATAAAAAACATTCCTCCATGCGTCGCGACGCCGTTTCCACGACCACAGCGGCGCAGACAGTTGCAGATTCTGGCGTGAAGGCTGTCGGGGAGGTCCCTACCCGACCTGTCAATCAATTCGGCGCGCGCGCTAGGCTTGCGGAGCTTCAAAATCTGGGAGGTGCACGACCACGCGCGAAACCAACGCGCTGGCCAAAGCGCGGGGGCGGGGACTTCGCGATTGCGTCACTTTGGCCGCGCGCCCTATGCGACGCGTCAACTATATCCTAAGCTTTACAAATATAGTACTTGGGAGTCTTGGTCAATGCACATGCAAATCTCTCTTTTAAGCCTCATGTTGAAATCTTGATAAAGAAATTTAAATTAAAATTGGGTTTCTTTTTCAGAAATAGATCTTGTTTAACTCTGAATGCTAGGAAATGCTTTGTAATTGTGACTTTCCTTCCAGCCCTTGACTATGGTGACATTATTTGCATGAATATTCCTGCAAGCACCCTGCTGTTGGATGCTGTCGATCATAGGGCAGTAAGATTCATAACTGGCTGTAACTACTGTACCCACCATTGCACCGTCTATTCACTGGTTAACTGGTCATCTTTTTTTTTAACAGGTCTCTCTTGAAAATAAGTCTTGATGACTAAATGAGAATAACCTGTATATATAAAGATTGAATGAATGAAGGGAAAAAAAACACCACAAGTAAGATAATTAACAGAAGAATTCCAAACAAAACTAAACAGAACTAACAAAATACATTGATCATGAGGGTCACACAAGTTTTAAACGGTTTGACCCAAACGGTTATAACTCTGTTTCCTCTCAGCAAAATATCATTTTAGTTTAAAACTCTGGCATGAAAGGCAATGGCTGACATGCAGTCATTCAAGGAATACAAAGTCTTCAGTTTTTATTAGAGATACCGTCAGACGATGCACAGTTTGTTTTATAAAATATTTTGAATCTTTAACTCAATTAAAAAAAAAATGTCATTTACATTAGTGGGTCAAGTCTAAAATGTTATTTTATTTTATCTTACAATCATTAAAACAGTCAGACATTGTATCCCCATCTTGGCTCACTGCAGCACCTTTGCTGCTCTGCAGTCAAGTTCTAAGGTGGAAGAGGGTTTGTGACTTGTGGATGGGGGGTGGGGGAGTTTCTCAGAAGCCGGTTGCCATGGACACCAAACAAGGATTCTAGTCTGCATCCCGTCTGAGTCTCTCTTTCATCCAGTTTTTTTAGTTCACAATTTTCTAACAGCGCCTTTCCCTCACAGAGACTTTAGAGCAAAAATCAAGTGTTTTGTTTGGGTTTATTGCTGCACGTGCACACCGACAGCGTGCATGCAGGGAATTCCCCAAAGATGAAGATCAAATTCAAATCTCGCTTTTTGTTTGCTTTGTTTGAACTCTGCTTTCCCCTTTGAATGCTTGTTTATATTAGAGAGAACTATCGCAGTAAAAGAGCATCTCCATCCACTCTCCTGTAGGAGGGATTAATCCATCCATCCATCCATCCATCCAGCATGGTGATTCTTGATGGATGCCCAAATGCAGAAGAGCTTAGCCTAACGCTCATCTCTGGCTGACTGCATCATCCTCTCCTCAGCAAAGTCGTGTGCGCACACACACACACACACACACACACACACACACACACGCACACCAGATGGACCACTCTCATCACCTTTTAGCACTGGTGAGCATCCCAGGCAATATGGATATGGAGAGAGTGAATTGAGGGAGGGAGGAGGATGTGAGTGGTAGGGAGGGGCTGGACAAGCATCACAAGTTGCTGTCAGATGAGGTGGGGACGCTTTACAGCAACAGATGAGCAAAGAAGTGGAGAAAATCGAAGGATATATCTTTTTACCTTTTCCTCTCTTTATCACAACAACTCATAGCCCCTTCTTCCTCCCACCTGGCTTGAAGGTCGTTCTCATTTAGTTTGAGGCTCTTTCCATTTTTATTTTTGTCCTCTTCCACTTCATTCTACTTGTGCTTTTTTCTGGTAACTTTGAAACAACAGATCTGGTGTTAATGGAGATACTGGGTGGACAACACCGAGATGAGGCTGATTCTGTCATTGCTGGTCATCGTGTTTCACCCCCATCTCCATCATCGAGCTTTGTTATTTTTGTGTGAGTGTTAGGCGCATGCATGGTCCGTGCCGCACACATGGAGCCGTGCGCTCTGAGTGGGAGCAAGAGCGCCACAGACGCTGCAGCATCCTCCTCCAGGACACCTGCTGCTGTTGCAGTGCCTCATTAATGTGAACATGGAGACATCCATGAAGACAGCTTGAACTTTCACCGTCATGAGAAGCTTTTATCTGCTCTCAGGAATTTGAGACCTGTCACAAAGAACGGCCCTTTCACTCTTTTTCTACTTTCCTCCACACTGAGCCAGAATGAGTCAGGTTTGGCTTCTTCTTCTGCTCACACACCTCTTAAAAGCACAAGTGACTCAAAAGTTTTTAACAAGAGAGATTTTAAACAGCAGCGATGCTTCAACCAACAGTTCAGGAACTACAGAACTCTTCTCCACAGAACCTCCTGAGGTTGCAGGAAAACCTTCAGAAGCTCCCACAGTGGTGGAGGATGACTGGGCACCAGCAGAGACCTTTTTGTATACTGGTAACACTTCCACTCTAAAAATGGCCCGTTGTTCTCGTCCATATAGCACTCAAGGGCAGAATGGACCTCTACCAAACAACTTTTTTGCCCCCCTCCAGCCAGCTCTGAATGCACTGGCCAACACTGCTAACTTTCTAAACATGGTCTTCCAGGCCAGTGACCTGCGTGAGAGTACCGTGCAGGAGGATATGGAGTGGTACCATGCCCTAGTCCGTGCCCTTCTTGAGGCGGACATGGTCATTCAACGGGCTCTTATCACGTTTGATGCTGACCCAACTGCCCAGGTGCCACAACTGGTTCTTCATGCAACCCGTGACCCATCTGCTAAGCAGGAAACCATCATCCTCCAGGATTTTTCAAAGGCCTGGGAGAGCCTTCACCCTCCAGCCCCAGCACCTGATGACAGCTGGTTCACAAGACTAAAATTCTCAGAGTCCAATCCGCAGACAGCCTCTCTGTCCAAGCGAGTGCTCCTCAATGACCTCAGCACCTTAGACACCCCCAAGTGGGGTCAGGGCGACAGCTATGTGACTGATCACAGCGGCGTGCGCTGGGCCAGCGCTCCATATCTGGACTGTAAGGATGGACGCTTCATACCCGGCTGGGTGTTGACCCTGTCCATCTCCTTCTACGGACTCAAACCTGATCTGACGCCAGAGTTCAGGTCAGGACACAAACACTCTTTGCACGCCTCAAACACATGGCTCACAAACTGACAAGAATTGTATTTTAATAGATAAGACTTTTTCAGTAATTGTTTTCATGTTTATAGTTTTTTCTAAATGTTTCAACCATTCAGTTTGTCAAAACACTCAGCTCATGTGGGAATGCTGTCCTATGACTTTTAGTATTTGTAATTTTTAAAAACAGAATTTACTTTTATTTTCCACATTTTTCCACAAATTACAATAAGATCTTATCAAAATGCTCTCATAAATCATCATATTAGCTTTATTTATGTTTTCTTTTTAGCTTTTAGTTATTGTGTTGCTAATTTTAGTATTTTGGCTACAGTTAGGCTTAGTTCAGCTTTTAGCTATCAGGTAATTTTACTTTTTAATAAATACTTTTAACTAATTTACTATTATATTTTACAACAAATAACCCATCTGGTTCGTTTCAGGACTTTATGAACTTATGCTTGTGAGTGGACAGTTGTAGAAACTCCAAAGTTGTCATTTTATTTGTCAAACAGTCAAGACTTGATGTTAGTCTGACAATACTTTTGTAGAGTGTTAACAATACTGTTCAAGAGTGTTAACAATACTTTTATAGAGTGTTAACAATACTTTTCAAGAGTGTTAACAATACTTTTGTAGAGTGTTAACAATACTGTTCAAGAGTGTTAACAATACTTTTATAGAGTGTTAATGATACATGTATAGAGTATTAACAATACTTTTATAGTGTTAATGTGGCACTATGAAAGAGAACAAGGCATGAAAATAGTAGCCCCCCATTTTATTTGTTTGCTAAAGATTACTGACAGACAGAAACCAGCGTTATTGCCTTGTAGTGTATGGGTTTCGCCATCAGAGGGCGCTCAGTGCCTTATAGAACGGACGATGACGCTCTGTTTAGGCAGAGGAAATCAGCCGTTGCTAGGAAACCAGCTTACAGCAGATATTAGGAGCAGTTGTAACCGTTGTGTTTTCTGTTCACAGGTAAGCTGAATCATAAACAAAATACAGTATATGTATTGTTTGGGTTTGGTTAAGGAAGATGTGTTGGGGTGGATGTACAGTGATGTTAAAAGTGAATACTGTGTGTCTGTTTACTGTTGTGTCGTTTGTTGGCTGTTGTTCAGGCAGAGGAAATCAGCCGTTGCTAGGAAACCAGCTTACAGCAGATATTAGGAGCAGTTGTAACCGTTGTGTTTTCTGTTCACAGTTAAAACTAAATAAATATGCTACACCAGAAGTGACCAGGCCCATCATTTTTAACGGTGTAACATATTTGCGAACCTCGTGAAGTGGTCCATAACAACTAATATATATTCATAGCCATGCTTGCACTTTTCCAGGTGGAGGAAGTCTATGGAGACCAGTTGGAATGGGTAAGTTGACTGGATCGAGGTCAGAGGAGCACAGGTCTGCTTACTCGGTTTCTTCTTCTTGAGACACTCACATTCTTCAGTAACAAAGTGTTCAACTTCTTTTGCCATCTGCGGCCAGTAGAACCTGTCTCTGATCAGGTCGAGTGTTCTTTCCACCCCTAAGTGGCCCATGTCTTTATGGAGCTCTTTGAAAACCAGGGGACGATAGGCTTTAGGGACCAATAACTGCTCTCGGTGGGCTGTTTTGCGGCGCAGGATACCATTTTGGTCGACGTGAAGCTTCAACCACTGCCTGAGCAATGCAGCTACTGCAGGAGCCTCAGACTTCACCTCAATCCTATTTGGTCTTCTACTCTGTGACTTGTACCAGAGCACTCTTGACAGGACCTCATCTGCTTCCTGGGCTATGCGGATCTCGTCTGGTGTAAAAGGCTGGTTGGTGCTGGAATCTTTGATCAACTTCAGAGCACTAACCTGGATAACACCAATGCCTTGACAGGGGTAACTCTGTTCCACCACCACAGACTCCATAGATGCGCTTATGGCTTCCTGTCCAACTTCAGCTGTACAGCTCTTCATGTAACTGTCAATGTCCAACGGCATTCGCGACAGCCCATCAGCATCTGTATTGGTCTTGCCTGGACGGTAGCGGATGGTGAAGTTATAGCTGGCCAGCTCCGCGACCCATCTGTGACCTGTGGCGTTGAGCTTTGCAGTACTGAGCACATATGTTAGCGGGTTATTATCAGTGTACACCACAAATGACGTTGCATGGTAGAGGTAATCCCTGAAACGTTCACAGATGGCCCACTTCATTGCCAAAAACTCTAATTTGCCAGAGTGCAGGTGGTACTTTTTTTCTGCTGGACTCAAGGTGCGGGAACCATACCCTATTACTCTCATCTTGCCTTGCTGTCGCTGGTATAAAATAGCACCTAACCCAACTTGTGATGCATCACAATGTAACACAAAGGGCTCTGTAAAGTCAGGGTACCCAAGGACAGGAGGTCTGATAAGTGCATCTACGAGTTGGTTCACTGTCTCTTGGTGGACGCTAGTCCACTGAACGGGCAAGCGTGATGGTAAGTGGCCTTTACTTTTCTTCACCCTTTTGTTCGTCTTCTCAGCTGGGACAGAAGCAGAGTTCTCAGACATTGGAGGACTAAGCAGGTTATAGAGTGGATGGGCTGTACGGGAGAAGTTAGCGATGAAAGGCCTATAATATGAGAGGAAACCAAGCATTTGACGTACCTCTCCGACGGTTGCAGGTGTTTTTTCTTTTAAAGCCATCACCGGGGCCAGCTCCGCTGGGTCCATTGTGTAACCTTGGCCTGTAACGAGCTTGCCCAAAAACTTGACACTTCGCCTGAACAGGTCACATTTCTTTGGAGTCAGCTTAATACCATGCTCCCTGTAACGCTGGAGGACAAGGCGGATGTGCTCTAAGTGCTCTTCAAAATTGTTGCTGTGCACCAGGTTGTCATCCAGGTATGGAAGGCAAATAGTGTCTCTGAGACCTGCCATACAATGTTCCATGCTCCTCTGGAACTCAGCTGGTGCGGAGCTCAGGCCAAAGGGAATGCGCACCCATTGGTAGAGCCCCCAGGGTGTGATGAAAGCAGTCAAGGGGCGGCTCTCTTCATCCAAAAAACCTTGGTGGTACGCCTTGCCTTGATCTAGCACTGAAAACCAAGAGCTCCCACCCAGTGCATCCAGCATGTCCTGAATTCTTGGTATCGGATGACGGTCCGGAACTGACTTGCGGTTGAGCTCTCTAAAGTCACAACAAAGCCGAAGGGTACCATCTTTCTTGCGGACACACACCACAGGTGATGAGTAGGGAGACCTTGATTGTGTGATCCAACCTTTGTTAAGCAGATCTTGCAGATACTCTTTCACTTCATTGTGAAGCGGTTTTGGGACAGACATGTAGGTTTTTTTTACAGGACTTGTGTCATGAAGGGTTATATGCATTTTCAGAGAAGGGATGCAGCCCACATCATCACTGTCATATGCAAATGCCTCACATTCTTCCCGCAACATCATCTTCACAGCTCTTTGTTGACTTTCTGTCAGGTACTGAAGATCCACTGGTGGATCCCATGACTTTGGTCTCTGTTGACTCTTGTGTGACTGTGTGTTATTTGTGTTGTGTGACTTTAACTTTGAACTCTTTTTTTCCTCTTGTGTCAGCTCATTTACCTTTGTCTGGTAGTTTGCTGCATATACAGTCTTTATTGGTTCAAGATGTCCGATCACTTTACGACTCATTAGATAAATGGTGTGGTCTGTGGTGTTAGTCACTGGGATGGGCACGTATGGCACTTTTCTGTCTGGAATTTGCACCAGTACATCACTGAACATGATGCCCTCTGGTGGTGGGTCAGCCATGTCAGCTAAAAAAAACATATCTTGGCCCTGAGCCTGTGGACTAACATGTGCCCGTGCATAGACTGTGGTGACTTGATTTGCTCTCAAAGGCACTCTCTTTACTCCAGTCCTTACCACACCTGTCTCTGAGTCTTTGTTGCTGTTCTGCACAAGTTTGACAACATTATGTGCAGTTTGTACAGTTATTTCAAATGCTTTACTCACATAGTGTGCGAGTTGTTTTCTTCCATCTTTGGACTTTACTTCTTTTCTGTTGACAACAGCTTCAATAACATTGTAACCGATGATAGGATCACTGGCCACGGCTGGGTCACTGGATACCAATATTGGCACTTGCAGCTCACTGGTTGGGGAACAATCACCGTCTAGTCTGAAGCTGACTTCTATCCAACCAGTGTAGGGGATGGGCGTGTCATTTGCAGCGAACACTGTGAGCGTCTCATTGTCCAACAGTTCTGAAACAGGTCTGACAACTGTGTGGGGAAGGTGGTTCTGCCGCCAGTTTTCATTTACAATGCTGGACTGTGCCCCTGTATCCCACAATACTTTGACTTGATGGTTGTCCATAAAACAGTTCACAGTACAGCGGTTTCCCACCAGGCTTATTAACCTTGACTTGCGTTGAGGAGGTAGATAACAAACTTCAGTTAAAGCTGAAAAGGTTGTAACTGGAGTTTCACTGGAGGATGGTGGTGAGCTTGGCGTCTCATTATGGGACCGTTGGTACTGGACTACTGCTGGTCCCACCTCAGTAGTCCTTCCCCGTTTCCCCATCAATGGTCTCGGTGCTCGGCATCCACGAGAGTAGTGGCCCTCCTGCCCACATTTGAAACAGTGTATACAGTTGTCTCCTTTCCCCTCTTCTCTGCACTTCTTACAGCCTTTTTGTCTTTGTTTTGGTGCCATGGTGTTGGAACTGGTTTCCAGAGCAGCCATAAACATTTCTTTCATTTCTTTGCGAAGTTCTTCTATGATCTGCTGTGTGTCTGATTTAATTTCTTTATTTTTAACTGTTGCCACAGCCACTGTAGTGGGAGATTCTCTGGATTTCAGGTGGCTTTGAACGGGTGTCAGGGCTGTCCGGCACTCTGTTTGAAGCTCTTGTACCTTGGGAATCTTGACTGCAGTGGACCTCCTTTGTTTCTCAAATCTTTCATTTTCTAGCTTTGAAGCTTCGTTAACTTTCTCAATCAGTTCTTCATCTGTTATAGTCATGTTACTTAGCAGAGGCAGCAATTGATACTTAATGGAGTCGCTGAGCAGCCCAGTTTCAATGGAGCGGAGAAACTTACGCTGAATTGTGGTGCTGCTGTATATTTCATCGGTCTCCTCATTTTCTGCTTTCCATAACAATTTTTCTTTGAGCTCGATGGCACGAAATACAAACGTTAGGGCAGTTTCTTTGGGTTCTTGGGAGATATTGAGAAGCTGGTGGTAAAGCTCAGTGGGGCTATCTGCCCTGTAGTGTCCCTTTAATATGGTGAGCAGTTTGCTAAGTGTTAGCCCACGTTTTATCTCCAACATGTCTCTTAGAGGCATTCCTGGACTGATGGCCCTAATTACTGCTTCAACTATTTCAGTCTCTGAGTGTCCTTTTTCAATCCCCTTTTCAATCTGGCGTACTAAACTGAGGTAGGGCAGCTTATCCTTCTGCCCACTCTCACCAATCTGTCCAGAGATTTTAAACTCCCTCCTCAATGTTACCTCTTGCAGAGTTCGTGTCGGCTCTGATCGGGTTTTGAGTGGATAATCTGTTGCCTGGACTGAAGTTATGCATGGAATGGTGTTCTCAAAGTATTTCTGTGGCACAGACTCTTTAAATGAGGATTTTTCTACTGACTGATAAATTACTTTACTTAGTCTCTGGATGTATGTGGCTGTTTCTTTATAAAACTGTTCCACTTGATCCTCTTCTTCACTTTTCTCTATCTCATCAAACATATCCTCTGCCAACCTGATGAGTGTCCTCTTGGTCTTACTTTGAGGCTCTCCGCTGTCCAGGCCGGAACACTTCAGTCGCCTGCAGACGTCCACGAGAGGCTCTCTTTCCAACTGCCACAAGGCTGCACTCACTTGATCACGCAGAAGCTGTACTGCTTCCATCTTCTCTTTTATTTTCTCTGGTTCGTCTCTTGGGAAGGAAGGTGGTTGGTGATGGTGTTGATTCACTAGCGCCACCTCCTGGCTGGCTCGCCAAAATATGTTACACCGTTAAAAATGATGGGCCTGGTCACTTCTGGTGTAGCATATTTATTTAGTTTTAACTGTGAACAGAAAACACAACGGTTACAACTGCTCCTAATATCTGCTGTAAGCTGGTTTCCTAGCAACGGCTGATTTCCTCTGCCTGAACAACAGCCAACAAACGACACAACAGTAAACAGACACACAGTATTCACTTTTAACATCACTGTACATCCACCCCAACACATCTTCCTTAACCAAACCCAAACAATACATATACTGTATTTTGTTTATGATTCAGCTTACCTGTGAACAGAAAACACAACGGTTACAACTGCTCCTAATATCTGCTGTAAGCTGGTTTCCTAGCAACGGCTGATTTCCTCTGCCTAAACAGAGCGTCATCGTCCGTTCTATAAGGCACTGAGCGCCCTCTGATGGCGAAACCCATACACTACAAGGCAATAACGCTGGTTTCTGGCTGTCAGTAATCTTTAGCAAACAAATAAAATGGGGGGCTACTATTTTCATGCCTTGTTCTCTTTCATAGTGCCACATTAACAATACTTTTATAGAGTGTTAACAATAATTTTCAAGAGTGTTAACAATACTTTTATAGTGTTAACGATACTTTTATAGAGTGTTAACAATACTTTCAAGAGTGTTAACAATACTTTTATAGAATGTTAACGATACTTTTATAGAGTGTTAACAATTCTTTTATCGAGTGTTAACAATAATTTTATTGAGTGTTAACAATACTTTTATAGTGTTAACAATACTTTTCAAGAGTGTTAACAATACTTTTCAAGAGTGTTAACAATACTTTTATAGAGTGTTAACGATACTTTTATAGAGTGTTAACAATACTTTCAAGAGTGTTAACAATACTTTTATAGAATGTTAACGATACTTTTATAGAGTGTTAACGATACTTTTATAGTGTGTTAACAATACTTTTCAAGAGTGTTAACAATACTTTTATAGAATGTTAACGATACTTTTATAGAGTGTTAACAATTCTTTTATCGAGTGTTAACAATAATTTTATTGTGTGTTAACAATACTTTTATAGAATGTTAACGATACTTTTATAGAGTGTTAACGATACTTTTATAGTGTGTTAACAATACATTACTTTTATAGAATGTTAACGATACTTTTATAGAGTGTTAACGATACTTTTATAGTGTGTTAACAATACTTTTCAAGAGTGTTAACATTACTTTTATAGAATGTTAACGATACTTTTATAGAGTGTTAACCATACTTTTATAGTGTGTTAACAATACTTTTCAAGAGTGTTAACAATACTTTTATAGAATGTTAACGCTACTTTTATAGAGTGTTAACAATTCTTTTATCGAGTGTTAACAATAATTTTATTGAGTGTTATCAATACTTTTATCGAGTGTCAACGATACTTTTATAGAGTGTTAACAATACTTTTATCGAGTGTCAACGATACTTTTATAGAGTGTTAACGATATTTTTATTGAGTGTTAACAATACTTTTATCGAGTGTTACCGATACTTTTATAGAGTGTTAACAATACTTTTATAGAGTGTTAACAATACTTTTATAGAGTGTTAACAATACTTTTATCGAGTGTTAACGATACTTTTTTCGAGTGTTAACGATACTTTTATAGAGTGTTAACAATACTTTTAGCGAGTGTTAACAATGCTTTTATAGAGTGTTAACAATACTTTTATCGAGTGTTAACAATACTTTTATAGAGTGTTAACAATACTTTTATTGAGTGTTAACAATACTTTTATAGAGTGTTAACAATACTTTGGTTGAGTGTTAACAATACTTTTATGGAGTGTTAAAAATACTTTTATGGAGTGTTAACAATACTTTTTATGGAGTGTTAACAATACTTTTATGGAGTGTTAACAATACTTTTATAGAGTGTTAACAATACTTTTATCGAGTGTTAACAATACTTTTATCGAGTATTAACGAACCCTGAAACTTTAAACCCAAAAGCAGCATTTGTATTTCACCTTCCACTTTATCTCAGGGTGCTGTGAGCTTTCTTGCAAACCTCTGAAGAAAAGTTTGACATGAACACATTGTTAGATAAAGATCAGATATTTAACAGATAATCCTCTCTACAGCATGGAGGATCTGCTGTGGATCTACCAAAGAAGATAACAGATCATTAAAATTTTAATGATTCTCTACTCTGATACAGAATGCTGACCATTCCCCATCCTTCATGTGTGTGTCTTGTTATAGAGGTGTTATACGTGTGGATGTCAACATTCAGGGCATCGATCTGAACCAGTGTGCGACAGACGACAGCTGGTTTGCTGATACTCACCAGTGCAATTAATGATGAGTCAGCATGAGCAGCATATAGTGACACAACATATATATCTTGTATCATTCAACTATGTTAGTTTTTAGCAAACAAAATGATAAATTAATGAAAATTACTTTCAAAGTGAGTTTAAAATTAAAAACCGTGTTTCTTCACGGGACATCCGACTACACGCGAATGCAACATTGTTATTTATTCTTTGTCCATTCATTCATTCAACCTTTATTTAGTCAGGTAAATCTCATTGAGCCTCGAGGGCTCATTTACAAAAGCGACCTGCTACAAACTAAAGAATTTAGTGAAATGTCTAGACAAGACAACGCTAATATGAGCTCTAAGTGGGGTAAATATGGAAAAAAATATAATAAAGATTGGGAGAAAGAGCGTGCTCTTCAAGACTGGATCTGACCACGACCACAGATGGGAGAAAAATGCAAAATGTATTTTTATTTTTTAGACTGAATACGTTCTTTAATGTATAATTTTGCTTGTTATATGTAATGCCATAATAAATATGTTTATACTGTTTA